>JADDOH010007731.1:0-144706 GCA_016648135.1 Agrypnia vestita
GTTAATTAATATTTAAAAATAAAAATTCTATAGTATGAAATGTGTCAAAAAATTATGCAGTTTGCAGATTCAATCCGCGCGCCAGCCAGGAGAGGCGGACGCGCTCATGTAGTCCAATCATTTTTTCATAAAAAAATCACTTTAAAACGTGTTTTTATGCCAAATTTGACTTTACTTCAAAATAATATCATATTATATATTCGAAAGCAATCTATTCATCGCGGATAATAATGTTTTTTTTAACTAGTTTTGTATTAAATTGCATTTCTATTCATAACCTAACATTGAACGCATGTCACTTTTGCTGACTTGCTATGTTCACTATAATCGTGTTGATTTCATTGTTATTTGAAAGTCAAGTAAGATATTAATTTACAAGATAATTTTTGAATTATAGATAAATGGTTTTTAATTTTATTTTTAATTCAATACATATTGTTGTAGTAGTTTTTTGTTTATTTTAAATAAAAATTATTTAAATTCAATTATTTTCACAGGTGTTTTGACATTTCAGTCGGAAGTCAAAATGATGTCTAAATCTGCTTATTCGACAAAAGTTTTAAATTAAAAAACAGTGATATAAGAAAAATTGTTGTTTACTTTTTTTTTTACAACACCTAAATTATTGGAGAAATATACATACGCTTTTTTATATTCTAGACTTAAAACATTTAAAATTCTAATAAGGGTACGCGCGCATGACTTGCGTTCCCATATATTTTAAACGTCGGTACTCCATATGGTTGTCTCATTTCCTCGCAACCTTTCTATCTCACAAGGACATGTAAAAAATATGCTCTTGCAAGATTTATCTGATATGACGTTTGTTCATGTCTCAATCTCGTATTGAAGTAGCATGATCTATCCGACACATATCGCCACTTTGACAGCTTAAAAAATGTATGTACCGCCTTAAGTTGACAGTAAGAAAATTTATTTATTTAATCTATACAATGTACATGGGAGAAAGATGAAATTGAAACCATTGAAATCCTAAAAAAAAAATCTGAAAGGATTTATGAATAATATAACATTTCAAAATACTTCTCCGACCCTAGACTTGTTTCCGTTAACCGCGAAAAAACCTCCACACTACGCGGCTCCCTGCCCTATCTGAATAGATTGAAAAAAAATTCTGTTTATGTTATATACTAGTAATGTAGGTATATACTTTATTCAATTACTTAATTTTATTTTTATTATTTAAAATTTACAAATTTGAGAGGAATTATTTGTTAAGCCGTGTATCAAACCATAAACAGTGAATGGGTAGATTTCCTGTGAGTGTTGGCTTGTGAACCTTAATATCACCAATATGCTATTAATTTGAGTTAATTTACATAAAATGTAAACAATTTTCATATCTGAGATATTGTTTACGATGTTTACAATTCTTTGATAAATGTTAAAGGATGTTTAATTCTAACATAACTTAACTCAATACTAAAACAAGAAAAACACTCCATTGCCTAGCTTTAAGCTTCGTAAGCCTTCCGAACATTGCAATGCTTTCTGTCACTGATTTGAAGCTGAACTTGTTGTTAGTACATTGCTTCTTTATTATTGCAAAATCGCCAAATACTGCAGTCATACTCATTGCCCAGGATTTTTGCTCAGCACGATGCTTGGCCTATCTATCTAGTGGTTTCTAGTGCAGGCACCTAGCAAAAAAATTCAAAACCAGCACCCCACTGCCCATAGCCATCGCAACTAGTTGTAGCAGTGATTACTACCTTGCTTGGAATGAGTAAAAGTCTTACCATAAACTATCAATGTTATGGAATTTTAAATTTGCGTTGTGCGTGAATATTTTTCTTCCATCCGGTGGAGTGGCATGACGTCATCTCTTGTATCTGGTGAAGATGGAGGCTCGTGTTTCAGCGCCTGGCTATGCGGACACGTAAAGTCACAGTCGTGTTGGAGGTCAATCATTCCGCGCTAAAATATTTAATACTCTAAAAGTTAATAACTTTAAAAAATATTATTTTTCTCTGTTATTTATCGACAGATTTAACAAAAAAAAAAATCACCGGTTTGTTAGTTTTGATCTATATTTTCCATCAAGTTAAATATAGTATTATCGAAAAAATGTCCTCAGGTTTTCACGGCCGTTCAGAATCTTCTGTTTATAGTTTTCTAAGATATTCTGCCGTGTACTTAATATATATGCCCTATACTTAACTTACATTTCAACACACACTCATCATATCAGTCCTGATGATGGACCCTGCAATGGGATCTGAAACGTCGACCAGAGAGGTTTACACGACAGAATATCCCAGAAAACTATACACAGAAGATAGTATTATCAACATCATGAAACTTCTCCATTGTACATTGTTAACTGCAAATCATTAACACCCACCCGCATTACATTAACTATTTATCCCCGGTGAAATAAACACCATGTTTTAATTTAAAATTGTTGTTTTAGTTTTTGCAATAAGCTTGGTTCTTAGCCTCATCTTTAGAAAATTACTTAAATGGCCTTCTATGTCCTAGACTAGATTCAAATATGCAATTTTGAATACATTTACATATCTGTGAGAATTAAATAATTAATATATTTTAAATTTTTGAAAAAAAAATATTTTAGTAGAATATTGTAATATAGTGCACTGATTACTTAGTTTGTACCGTTAATCATGTTTACTAATTTTAAATTTCGCAGCAGCGTAGATGATTAGTTTGTGTCTCTGCCGCTTGGTGGTTGCAGAACCCACACTTTCACTAATATTTATAGTAGTCGCATGCTATCTTTAGTAACGTAAGGTTTAGTTTTTGTCTGCTGCTCGCTGGAGTGCCGGATCAACACTTTTAGCAATGTTTACCAGTCAAGTTTAGCACATGAGCGTGGCCTTCAGCACAGCTATGTTTTGTTAAATTACCGTGCAATTAATTTGAACCCAGTGCTGCGTGGCTCTGGATGTCGAGCGCAAGAACAGTGCTAATTCCAAACAACTTGCAAACAAAACTGAACCTCTATCGTATTTAGAGAACCTACAGTTCCCCATTAAAATTATTTATATGGGGAGTTAAATTAATCACTTGCGATTTCATGTCGATGCATCTTTTGCGATCTACAATCCGCATATTTTCCTACTGAAGCGTACATTTTCTTACAATATTCTATTAACTTCAAAAGAGATTATTTTGACTGGAAGCTGAGGGTAATTTACACCTAGTGATCTGGTGGTTTGTGGTTCAAGCCCCATTTCAGGACGCCAGCAAGTTAGTCCTGTTTTCTTAGCACAAGCTTGTTTTGAATATAATAAGAATATTGATGTGACACATACACGGAATACGTGTTGCATCAGTATTCATCAACCATCAATACATAAAAAAAATAGTAAATGTTATTTTTTTCAAAAAAAATAACATTTATTATTTTTATTCTACAGAGTGGATGTTTTTTCATGGTGTATTTCAACATCCTTTGGTATATTTTGATAATTTGTATTATTTTGAGAGCATATATTGGTATTTTAGAACAATTAAAAATTGGACTGACGGGAAGAATGAAGCCTAGTACGTATTCTAAATGACCTTTTTATTATATCATTTATGTGAATATGAAATTTTAAATTCGAGTTTAGTTTGACCCCTAGATCGTTCACAGATTGAATCCTTTTCAAGTTTACATTATTGATACAATAATTTTGAAGAATTTTAATTCATTATTTGTAAATGAAGTAACCACACGTCTTTTCATTAAGATATATAGATCACTAGATACAGATACACGATTTTCCAAAGAGCACAGATCTATTTGTAAAAGTAAGCAATCATGCAGTAACTTGACACTGCGGAATAATTTTAAATCATCTGCGCAAAGTCTTCTCGTAATATTTATAAAAATCACAGATAGAAGAGGTCCAAGATGTGACCCTTGGGGTATTCCCGACGTCACAGTAAACGGATTACCAGAAAATAACCTTTTAAGTTCTATCAGTTCTGCAGTTCAAAAATGCAGTATGCAGTGCGTTCTTTTACCATTGCCAGTTTTATAAAAAACAAAATTGTATGAAATGATATTTATATTATAATTGCTCCAGAAACGATGCATGCAGTGAGCAACATTTCCATTGTAAGTTTAAGAAAATAACAAAATCGTATGAAAAGCAGCAGACAATGAGCGATAGCCTTTCGTAGACATCAATGGCCGCGCAGCGGCCACTATTGCATAGCCAGCACAGCCGCCCACAGGGCCTAGTAACAAGCAATTGACGACAGCTGATTGTTTAACTGCTAGTTATATTAATTGCTGTAATTCTAAATTCATCATATCTTTATCCTCTTGTCCTTGTAGGGTCTAGGCCCAAAGGCTCGACAAGGTGCTTCCATATTCCCCTATCTTGTGCTGTTTTCGTATGTGTTAACCAGTCGAGACACATTCTGTTTTCAAACACTTTTTTGTTGTTTCTCCCAGCTTAACTGGGGTGAACCGACGGGAGGGACCTTCCGGTGTTGCCAAGAAGATACTCCTTGGAACTTTGTTCCTCTGGCAATCATTGCACAAATTTTTTTTCTCGATTATGTAAGAGTAAGGGCTACATGTTTAGTGTGTGCCTTATGCCCGCACTTCTCACTCGGTCCATCAGTGTGACTCCTTAGAAAACTCATCTCGGCAACCTGGATCCTTGCTCTCACTTTTTCAGTTAGGTTTCAAATTTGATGGCCATATATTAAGGGTGGGCCTGTACATAGATTTGAAAACAGTCAGTTTTGTCTAGACAGTTAGCTCGTTTTTTTTTTATCACCGCTTTATATAGAGAATGTAAAACGCCAGCCGCAGCTCGGATTCTTCTAATAGATCATCTATAAATTCATTAAATACTTTTAAAATTTAATTAATTTACTGCAACAAATAATATAGTCACATTAAAAAATGGTAAAATAATAAGATATGTTTTTCCCAGAAACAAAGACTCGCTGAGCTGGAAAAGAAGCTGGCGGAGGAAGAGGCGGCCATGACGCCCGAAGAGCGGGCGGCCGAGAAGCTGCGCCGGCAGCGGATGCTAGAAGAAGCGGATCTCCGGGTGGCCATGGATACATTTGGTAATAACCCTTAAGTAATGTTTCAAAATGCACAACTTCTGTCTGGTTTCTCTGTAGGCAAAATCTCCATGTATTCTAGTTTTGTCAAATCTTGGCTCTAAATATTTTTTACAACAAAAAAAGTTAAGTTGCGACACTTTGGATGATCAGAATATTTAAATTATCAAAAAAAAAGTTCTTTGAACATGTAAATAAATAGCGAGTACATGGAACTACATTTCATGAAAACGTATTACTACTCCACAGGGTGTAACGGATCACTTCTAATGATCTGCTAGAGACTTCTCGTAAAAAACATTTTATTTTATTTATTATAAATTACATATCATGGTACAAAATTTCATGAATATAATGATCATTCATACAATAAGATTGTATTACTCTCCATAAAAGAGCTGACGCTCGTGGTTATGGGAGGAGTAAATCACATCATATTATTTTATGAATATTACAATTTTTATAACAAATGTACATATTAAGAAACAAAATAGTAAACAAAAATATCAAGAAACAAAATAAATAGTAAACAAAAATATCAGGAACCAAAATAATCAAAAATAAATAATTATAAGTGAATTTCAATAAGTTTTTTTGTTAAAATTTTTAAGTTCATTTTTAAATGACAAAGTCTTTAATTTTTTTTTTTTTCAATTTATCCGGTAATAAATTGAATTTTTTTATTCCTACAAATGAATAGTGGTTCTGGGCTGCACTTGTTTTGTATCTGAGTAATTTTAAATTTAGGAATGCTCTTGTGCGACTAGAAGTTAAGGAATCCAATTTATAATTTTCTTTAAAAATTTGCACTTATGATATTTTATCAAAAATTTCCATCACAGTAGGCACAGAAAAGTCTGTGAATAATCGGTTTGTTGGGTAGGTTCTAGGTCTTTTAAAAATAATTTTAATTATGTTTTTTTGAGCTAGATAGTGTGTTAGTGATCTTTATTATGATCCTCCCCACCCAATGATACCATACTGTAGGATTGATTGAATTGAAGCCTAATACAGTTTTAATTGTCTTAGGTGATAGAATATTTCTAAGTCTAATGAATATTATAATAATTCTTTATCACCAAATATATTTTCCTTCACATCAAACATTCTCAAAATTGCTGACTTGTGTCGGTTTGTCAACAGGTGTTGCTGAAAGAACTGGTTCTCTGGACTCGTACAATCCCTCCACGAAAGAAGAATTTGATGAATTTTGCGAAGCATTGACCGAAAAAATTTCATCGTACAGAACAAAGGAGGAGTACCCGGCCTTCGTATCACTTCTAGTCAAAAATATTTCTCTGCACTGTAAGTTATTTCATCAAACGTTTTGGTGGCAATGCCTCTTGACTAATAATTGAAATATTGTTCAGATGAATTTAAAAACAAATATGAAAAACACATTGAGAGATGTTGTTTATGCCAAGCATCATGAAGAATTTCACAAATATTATATATAGCCCTATATCGGCAATGACCTGCTAATTCAAAATTTTCCATAATTCAATATTTTTAAACTACAGTAAAACTCTATATAGAGGACTAATTTGGGCGAGAAGGTGTCCATTAAAGATGTAAATCTGTTATATATTGAGGCAGGTTTTCCGAATGTGCATGTTAAAAAATTGTTAGCTAGTTCAACTGTTTTAACATATTCAGAAATTTTGTCTTTTAAATATCTAGGATCTAGCATTCAACAAAAATATTTGGAGCTTATAAATTTGCTGCGATGTGACACATTTATACTTAAAATACTATTTTATGCTTGTTGGCTGATCTTTTCATTGAAAACACAAATTAAAAAAAAAAAACACTTTTGTTCGAATTATGGTACTAATGTCTACATAAAATTGTAGTGATTTGGAAATTCATTTTTATTCCAGTGAGCTCCTTTGACATGAAAAATTTGAAATGCACATTGGAAAACTTATGTTTGGAGAAAGCAAAGATTGAGAAAGGGGATAAATCTAAGAAATCTGGCAAAGGAAAAGGCAAGGCTAAACTGACCATGGAAACAGACCTTGTAAGTATTAGTTCAGTTATTAATAACACTTATTCAAAGGCAAATAATAATATGCTCATTGTTATTTTGTTTTCATACCGGACTTGCAGTCTTATATGTTAAGTACAGTAAAACTGCGTTAATTCGAAATTAAAGGTACGAAAAAAATTAAAAATCGCAATACAATTGCGAAATTTGCCAAAAAATCATAAAACTTCCGAAGAAAAGTCATTAACTTGTTGAGGGCCTAAAAATTCCAAAGCAACATATAGGCAAGGGCCGTAAATTTTCGGAATTTTTTGTGATTTTTCTTTTTACGAAAAAACCATGAAAACATGCGTAAATTAAAAAAAAAACACACACATTCATATTATTTTATCGTAAGTGTCGAAATGCAATGATTTTTTTATCAAAAAATTTAAAAAAATAATCTTTTTTTGAATTCCGATAATGTTGCCAACCCGACATTTTCCTATTACATACACTACTATTATTATTTGATATCCTACCTAAAAATTTTCTTCTGTGTGGTATATTTTGTCGCACGGCACGGCACACAACGGAACATCACACTCAAAACACATATAACATGTTTCCTTCCGTTGCTTTCGTGCCGCGCACACAAAACACTACGCCATTGTTTCACTTTAAATTTTGAAGCATATGATCCACATTTAACACACACATTTCTCAAATAAACGCAACATAAATAATGTATTTTTGTTAATAAATCACTGTTTGTATCAAATTGCACCATAAACCAAGAAATATCGCGAATATATGTATATATTATCCGCGCGTAGATCCGTGTTCCAACTGTGATTGCTGGGCGCGAACTGAAGAAATAAAAAACCCTTCCTATCGACATAGCAACGGAATCACGTGATTTTTGCATGTACCATACACGTGAACGTCTTTCGCGCGCTGGGCACATGACGACGGAATAGATCGACACGGCGACAGACACGTGATTTTTGCATGTACCACGCATGTGTCTTTCGCGTACTAAGGACGTGACGACGACGGAATATTATTTCATTATATAATTTTCGATCGTACAACATGAGTTTAGGGCGACATCTATAACTTTTCTATACGATTTTGACGACCGAAAAACTTCTACTTTGAGTGTTGATTTAAGCTATAATCGGCCATGTTTTTGAGTCGAAAATGGAACGACAGGTCACAACAGGATTTCTCTATTGGGAAAAAATTACGTTTTTCAAATTCGATACGCGGCCGTCGATAAATAATTTATTTTGTGCCTGTCGGATATATCCGACGCGGCCCCTGGGGACAGTCGCGCTCCGTCGGATATATGCGACGCGGCCCCAGGCTCATTAATTTAGTGAAAAAAGTCTGTATTTTTGCGTATTTCAAAGAATCATTTTGAACACGCAATATTTTTATGCTAATACGAAAACCGCGACATTTCTGTTACTAAAGTATTGATATTAGATATTGATATATTTTTTTTTTTTGCGAAAAAATCTAAATATTTTTTTCAATTTAGTCAAATTTAAAAAAATCTAATTTTGTGGACTAAAATGTATTGACTTATACCGCAAGGGACTGAAAATTATTTAGAATTATTTCAAAAAATCAAAAATTGCGATGTGATTGCGAAATTTACCAAAAATTGTAAAACTCATGAAAAACCAATTAATTTTGTGAAAAATGTCTGTATTTTTGCATATTTCAAGAAATCATTTCGAAAACGCAATATTTATTAGGCTAATACAAAGATTGCGACATTTCTATTACTAAATTAACTGATACAGTAGAACCTCATTATAACGAACCCCTTTATACCGAAAAATGTAATATATCAAAAAAAAATTCAAAATTAATCCCCCACAATAAATTTTTCATACAAAAATGTATTTATATAGCGAAATTTTGTTAATATGTATAGCGAAATAATTTTAGTTCCGTACGAAGACACATCCATACATTTACGTAAATATACAGTAAAAGCTCGTTAATACAAACAACTATAATTCGAAATTCGGTATAATTCGAAAAATTTAATGATATTTTATCCCCCTCAAATGAATTTTCATACAAAATGCTTCCTATAATTCGAAAAAATGGCTAATTCCAAATACGAAAAAAATTTCAGACAAAATTATGAAATTTGACACAAAAGTCATTTGTGTAAATGTTAACATTTTCTCACCATTTGATAGTGTTTTTATACCTGCGCTGACGGAAATGACCGCTCACAGGCCTTTGATCATCTACATGACAGTAATAAATTCATAAAACATCCCCAACTGGCCGGTGGCCGCGCGCACAGGGTAAGGCTGTTTAAGGGTACGCGCGCACTAGCGTTTTTTCGCCGCGCGGCGAAAAAACGCTGCGGCATAATGTCGCACCGCAGTGTTGTAACAAAGGCTTTTGAATCGTAGTGCGCGCACTTAGCGGCAAAATAACGCAGCGGCGAAAAATCTGTGAAATGTTACAACTCTCTTGCGGCGCGGCGGTCAGCGGCAAAAAAACGCATCTTTTTAAAGTCATGACCGCGCGCACTAAGCGCCATTTCGCTGTACCATATATTTTATGTGAAAGAACAATGGGCTACAAGCAATAATTCTGCTGATCTAGATGAAGATTTTAATATTGAAATGCTAATTACGAAAGTTGAAAGAAGACCACCATTGTATGATATCACTTTAAAAGAATATAGTGATAGAAACATTAAACATTTCTGAATGGAGTATTTTTATATGTGATAGAAGGTCCAACTAGTTTTAAAAGTTCATAAAAACATTCTTTATTCATTCGATAATACTGGAAGAATTTTTCGTTAAGTTCACCAAATATTTTAAAGAACTGCCCGTAAATGATCAGCGGCATATGCCGTAGTGCGCGCGCCTGCTGTTTTCGCCGCGCGTCAAAATGTCGCAGGTTTTTTCGCCGCGCGGCGAAAAAACGCTAGTGCGCGCGTACCCTATGACTGCTGTTTTATGATATCCCGCCAAAAGACGAGATTAGTTTTGTCGCCAGTTTTGGAGTTTTAAATTGTTACATCTTTGTGTTTTATTAAGATTGAAAATATATCGCGTGAAAACATTATGTCATTGACTTTTTTTTGTGCTTTTATCTGTGATTTCCGTGAAAACTTTCGATATTTTAGTCTCTTCATTTACGATTTTAATATATTTTTTGTTATTTGATAAGAGTGAAGAATATTAGACATTTTATTACGTTCACGTGTTAGATTTTTTATTTTCGCATTTTATTTTGACTAGTGTTTCGTTTCAAATTAAAATGGCGTCAGTTCGCAGCGCTTACAAAACTTTAACTATTTAAATGAAAATGGATTTGATTAAAGACGTGGACAGAAACATTGAGAAATAAGCAAATAAATCGCGCCAAAATTGAAAAACGCAGTGAAGTGATGTACAATATTTGCTGTTTTCATTTTTTCTGTTTTAAAATTGAATTGATGTCTCAAGATCACTTATCAAAGTAAATTATTTTAATTTTATTGAAACAACTGACAAAAATGAATGCAATATTGGCCAAATAAATGTGTTTAATAATACATGTTAAAAAATGCATTTGTTTGTACACTTGGAAATGTTTAGAAAGTATGTTGATGGTTTAAAAACTTCCTACTAATTCTACTTCCCTAATTCGAAATTCGAATTTTTTTGTTGAATTTCGGTCCCCTGAATTTCGTATTAAAGAGCTTTTACTGTATAAAGATTTTTTTTGTCAAGATGAAAATATTATTTTTTCATACAGATTCTACTTAAATCGAAATATCCCAATATGATGTAATTTATGTGATTATTAATTTTAGAAAAAAAGTGTCAGATTCCTCAGGGATATAAGTTTTAAATACTCGTAACTTCCTTTGTTTATGTCTTATTACGTAGCATCCATATAAACCGACAATGGGGTCTTATTCAAAACCATTTGCAATCTCTTTTAAGGCCGCGGTACTTTTTTTGCTATAGCGCACAATATACATAATAGGAAAAAAAACCGTTATATGTGGGAATTCATTATAATGAAATTTATATTTTTCGGTCCCTTGGATTTCGCAGTAACGGGGTTTTACTGTATTGACATATCTGTTGTTCTCACTTGCGAAAAAAATCGAAATATTTTTTCAATTCTGTCAAATTTTAAAAAGATTTCGAATTATGTGAACTAAAATGCATTGATTTATGGTGCAAGGGGCTAAAAATTATTTTGTATTACCGGGGTTAATCTACTATGAAATTAACATTTTGAGACTTGTGCTTTTTAAAAATTTCAAATTATGGCGAATTTCAAATTATCGGGGTTTTAATTATACGAAATAAATTTTTGATTCTTGAGCCATAAATCAATATGTTTTAAGTCACATAATTCGATTTTTTAAGCAAATTAAAAAAAAAACTAATAAAGCATTTGATCCCGCGTGGGGCACCTGTATGGCGTGTCCTTTATGTATTTCATGGTACCTTTTGGAATTCACTTTATCTGCACATATTATGTTGCGATTCCTAAAATTGGAGAATCCCATGCACGCTTTCTTCAGTTGGGTGCCACGATATGCATGAACAGTTGTAAAATTAGTTTTCTTTCAACACATTTAATAAAATTATTGAATCCAACAATTATTATTTTCTGTTTTAGTCTCGCTTGAACCAGTACTCAGCATACGGCGACACGGATTTTGGCTATGATGACTTCATGTAACAAATTATAAATTTGATGATTTACGTTAATCTTCCCTCCTCTTATTGCCTGTAATTGCAATCATTTACATATGCATTACATTATCAATGTACACATGTTATTTTATTATTATAATAAATATAATACATAAAACTGAAGACTTTTAATTTCGTATTCAAATTATGTGAAGAAAATATATGTATATGTCATCATTTCTAGAAGATTAAAAACTATTGGTATTAGTAAAGAAATTAAAGTTATTTAATAGTACAGTTTATACAAAAACAAATTTTCAATTATGCCATAATCATGCTAATTCACAAAGGCAGTTACTGCAGTTTACAAAAACACAATGTAAATTGTCTGGTAACGCTTGCAAACAAATGAAAGACACTCAAATTGTGCAATACATATTCCAAGACATGATAATGTAAGCCAAATATCGTAGGATGGCCCTGTTAAAAGCTTCAACGAATGAAGAATGTTCATTAGAAGCTGTAAGAAAGTGGACGAGTGCCAGGACAGAAGAATGTGGCATTCTATCCGCTCTGCTTACCTTTGTGGAGATAAAACAGCATGATGGTAAGTTAGTTACATAGCACAAATGCTTTAAATAATCAAAAAGTACTGTAATATATACTGGTAGCCGACACACCAGTGATTATAAATTTCTCTCTTAGGTTGAATCCGAATATTTATTGCCCGTAGAGCACCAGATGTAAATTTCTACGACATGCAGTAAGAAGTTCATAAATAGATCGAACTTATCCTAGTAATGACCTGGATCAAAAATCCCCTGATAATCTCCGCCAAAAGATTTTTAACCCCATAGACACAGGAGTGCTTGGCCTTTTTAAGCCACAGCGCAGAGATATCGGTCAAAATGTATCAGTGTAAATTTATATAGATTTTTCAGCAATGAATGTGATTGCAAGATTTGGGAGTCTCACATTTTCTGTGTGCCCAGTAATGCATTTTTTATGGACCACATCAGTGACGTGCAGTGGGTATAAACTTAGGTTATGCTGTGACCGACTATATACCTATATTTAAAAAAATATGTACGCATACCTATAAGGGTACATATACACATTTTTATAACTGTATATAATGAACTATTTTGAGTAGCTCCAATCCACAAAAATGACTGCACCATACAAGATTTTCTAAATAAATAAATATTTTTATAGATTATAATATATATATATAGATATATATAATATTCTAATAGATATATTATTATTATAGATAAGATAATATATATATATATATAATATTTATATATATATAACGCGCAAACAAGTGAGATAAATTAAGAATTGACATGAAATTACAGAAACGTCGGAAATAAAACTTCTAGCTGCAGGAGAATTACGACTAGAATTTTAAATCGGAAAAAACAGACACTTCATGTTAATCAGAAACCTCTTTTTAAGAATATTTAATTTTTTGCATAGTTTTTTTCAACCCCTTTCTTAATTTTTAGTTTAATTTTACCTTATTATTATTATTATATATACCTGAGGATGAGAGGGACGAAACTATAGTAGTAATTTAATAACTCATATTGTGTATTACAAAGTAAAATTAAACATATTTTAAACATTGTATCTTGATTAAATAGATAAAATCGGGAATATCAACCAAGATTTTGATTTTTTTGTCTTTATTTTAAAATAACATTTTAATTATTGAAGTAAAAAAAGGTCTAAAAAATCTATGTAATAATTTATTTTTTAAACATAAATTGTAAGTAAACAGACTGACAGATTTTGCAATATTTTTAATAAATTTAAGTAGGTTTGGTAATATTAATAGATTAAATAATTTAGTTTGTCATTTTAAGAAGATATCCGTATTCAAACTACATATATGGAACTTGATGAATAAATGTTAACATGATAACAAAGATGTGATATAAAACGCAAGAGAAGATATGTGAAAAAAATGTGAATTTTGCTCACTTTGCCAGATGATCATCGCCTTTCAGTGAAATGATGATAGTGTAACATTGTAAAGAGTAATTTGTTTTTGAACTGTCCGTTGCCTATAGAATAGTGACCAGTCAGTGTGTACTCACGCTGGCCTCAGGTCAATAGAGACACCTGAAAGAATACAAATACTCACCTACATTACATCACTCAGTGTCGTCAATAAATTTGTCCCAACAACTGAATAAATAGAACAATATTATCGAGGGAACTAAAGTATCTTGGCGATAATAAGCACGCATTATATATGTTATTGTTATGCCTATGTAGAATATTGATTTCCAAGAATGAATAAGTGACATTGTTACGTGGATTTCTAATTATTAAAATACTTTTTGAAATACTGTAAATAAACAAATAGCATTATTTAAAATTATTTAAGACTGGTGCTTCTTCTTTAGCGATCCCCCGATGCGAGGATAATGTCTGTTACGAGTCCCTGTGTGGCTGAGAAGTCCTATCCTCAAATCCTTTCTTTCAAATTTACCTACAAAAGAAAACTTCTTATATGGACAGTAATATATGTATGTATATTTACATATCAGGAGATAATTTTCAAATTTGGTCAAGGATCACACTTTATGATGAGGTGAAAAAATGGAACATTTAATAATTATATATATGAAAAATTCATTATTTTTTGGCAGCGAAATACAAATATGTGGTCTCTGCTAAGATGTGATTGGTTGAAATGGATTTAGTAAGGTTGTAGTCAAGGTTTGTGCACTATTTTTTAATTGAATAGCTAGATTTAAAAATGTCTCTCATAGAGAGAATTTCTAGTCATATTTTTAGTTTTAGTTTTTTAAAAATATCAAATTTGTAGTAAACCTCTTTTGAAAATTATTATGGTACGAGGGCTGTATGATAAGTACCCGGATTTAATGACTAATGGCGCCACTGATGCAAAATCTGCAAACTATAATTTAACACAATCTTTCGAACGATGCTTGTCAATATTTGAAACGGATTTATCGAAAAGTTTTGTTTTGTTTTGAGAGCTATTTGAAGTGGGCAGGTTTGTGTTGGTTTACAACCAAGAAAAAGAGCTATTATACATAAATAAATAATAATAACATAAGTAAAAGATCAGTAATTCTACTCCTTTTTTTGGATGGGAAATCAAAGTGAAGTTGCATCCCATTTACAAGGATTTTACGCCTTCGATGACTATCATCAGATATCGACTCAATGAATACAAGCATGGTCGAATATCCGTTTTTCATGAAAAACACCCAGACCATTTAATTGAGGTTACTACAAATTACTTATCAAAAAATCCATGATATTGTGTTATTAAAATATTGGACCTTACTTGGTGAAACAAGGCAAAACTCGGCAGGAAAAGTCATTGCCCTGGTTATTTCGCGATTTGTGGGATATCACCTTCACCAACTACTTGGAGAAGAGAATGGCAATCACCAGGCTGATTCGATGCTGGATTGATGAAAAAATTTGGCGGAGAAACAACTGCTCTTTCTCCATGACAATGCACCAGCTCACTCTTTCGTAATTGCCACAGAAAAACTGGTCAAGTTACACTACGAATTGCTGCCTCGTCCACTCTACTTTCCAGATTTGGCCCCATGCGATTTCTTATTGTTTGAAAATATGAAAAAATGTTTTTTCTCGTCAAACAAAACAGAGGCCTATGTTTCTGAGTTCAACAAATTATATTTTTCAGAAGGCTTCAAAAAGTTGGAATATCATTGAACTAAGTGCCGGTCGTATCCTTTCGTTTAAACCATCGATTTTTGTATTTTCCACCAATCACACAGCTCGTTTTCATTAATATCTATGTTTTTTATGAAAGCTTACTATAATCCAAGTTGATGCAACCGGCCCTAAGCGTATCAAGCTGAAAGAATTTTTTTTTCAAATGTGTTACTTTTCCTAACCTGTGTGCTTATCATACAACCCTTCCATATGTTAGGGAAGACATGTATCTTCTATACCTATTCTAACCAATAAAAATGTCTCAATTAAAATACATAGGTACGTAATAAATGTAAATAATTTTCTTCACTTCGCTTTTATCGATGTACATGTTTGTAATACAATCAAATTCGGCAGCAACAGTGGTTTTCTGGATAGATATGTGGAGCATAGTCAATGTTATCCGAGATTTTCAATTCTCAGCAAAATCTATATTACTTTTACTCCAAGCAATGTCGTACGTTTCTGCATTTGGATTTCTATTTGTATACAATAATTGTGCCCATTGGGTCGTGTGGCGCAGCGGATAACGCGTCTGACTACGGATCAGAGGATTCCAGTTTCGAATCCTGGCAGAATCAAATTTTTTTTTACGGTCGAGAATATTTTATTCGTTGAAATTTTAATTACATTTTTGGTTTTTTATAATGTTGTATAAAAGTAATCAACACTGCGAGAAGAGAAGAGAGTAGGTACCTACCTATCGAACTGTGGTTTATTCCACTCTGCCTTATTAATCGGTTAGAAATACTGAATAAATACTTTGTCTTAATTATATCTAAACTACCCGTAATTAAAAGTGGAAATTTGCCAGATACAATTGGCCGCGAAGCGGCTGACGTAGGCATAGGTAAACGATTGTGTTTGCTGCACAGCAAACACAATTGGCCGCGCAGCGGCCACAATAGCCGCCCGCAGGGCCTAGCAGTGAGCAATCAGCGAAGCCGATTGCTCTCCTGCTAGTATATAATTAAAGAGTTAAGGTTGTTAATACGGTCATTAGACATATTTAACTGTAACTGGTTGCGGATATTTTATACGAACTGTATGTTTTTCCGAGAAAAGATTCTCGACGTTTCGTTGAGTTCTTATTCAACGTCATCAGGAGGATGTTGAATTACTCATTTTGCTATTAAAAAAATGTTGAGTATCACAATGTTATGAACCTATAGAAGTTTAATATTGATATGTATTACGAGTAAATATTGGATTTGTGATTTTAACTGCATAAATTAATTTATGTTTAACAAATGTCCAATGTATACCAACGGCGTGCCCTCTGTACACTGAATGCACGAGTAGTACGCGAACACGTATTTTGGAAAAGAAATTATATAAAATATGTAATTATTATCACATCATTTAGATTTTAATTTAATCATAATACTTTAACAGATAAATATTTAATTTTGCTTATTTTTACAAAATATTAAAAAATGTATATGTTTTCATACACCTCCTGCTTCAATAAACTGCGTTCACCTCTGTATACAAATTGTAAACTAAGTTAACTAAATATATATATAATATTATTTCAAGCAAGAGAAGGATGGAAGTATGTATATGGAAGAGGCCTACAGAGGCCGAAGAGAGAAGAAGATTTTTTCAAAATAAGTGGCCATGTATTGGTGACTTATTCTTGCAATTTGTTTGCTAAAAACTGTGAATTTTCTTTTGTAATAGATATTCAAAGGTAGTAAAATACACTGATTGAGTCCCTGATATCTAGTGGGCCATATTATGTAATTCTGAACAAAAAAATGGGAATAATGTTTTGTTCTTGGTACATTTATAATACAAGTACCTACCTACAATATTAAGATAAATTTGTTTTTTCACTCAGTCCACACAAACTAAAAAATGGAAAAATTGGTTTTGTAACATCTCATTCTTAATATCAATGACTGGACTCACCCTGACTCACCCTTAAATATTTGGTAAAATTATAGGATTATTGAACTAGGGTTAATTCTGTGAATTGGATTCCTTTTTAGTTGGCCGGTGATTGATATTTTGTGCTACAGAGCCTATTGACAATAATCCAAAACATACCATCTTATTAAGCATATTAAGAACGGTTAGGGTTCTTTACACTAGTGTTTATTATAATTCTTCGGGTTGGGTACAAATATTGGGTAACACAATCCCAGGTAAGCCAATATCAAGGGTAGAAAGCCAAAAGGTGGCGTTAGTGATTATTTCGAACTTTACAGGAGAGCAAAACAAAGTTCTGTCAATGTGATTTTGTCAATGTTTCTTTAATAATTAAATGATTTCCATATTTGTTAATCCAAAACACATCTGAAGCATTTTTGGCCTTCCCATAAGAAAACAATGTGCTAGAAAGCACATTTTCATCACCCACTCCCACCCACGCTCAGCCACCTCCACCAAACTCGGATTTCTTTGTATATATTATATTCTTTATATATAAAGAAATCCGAGTTTGGTGGAGGTGGCTGAGCGTGGGTGGTAGTGGGTGACAAAAATGTGCTTTCTAGCACATTGTTTTCTTATGGGAAGACCAAAAATGATTCAGATTGTTTCAGAATGGGTCCACTGACTGTATTGGTGAGTCTAGAAGGTTCCAAAATGTTTGATAAATCTCTATTAAGTTCTGGAAGGAAAACATTCTAGAAGATTCCCGAAATTTATATATGGTTCAAACTAAGTGGCACAGTGTCACGATGAGTCTAGAAGATTCCAGAACTTAGGATAAAGTTCTGGAAGGAGAACGTTCTAGAAGGTTCCGAAAGCTTCTATAACGTTCAAACAGTGTGGCGGAGCGTGTCTGTGAGTTTAGAGGGTTCAATAGAACAACAGAACGTTCAATAGAAGCTCTAGAAAGTTCTGGAAGGATAATGTTCTAGAAGATTCTTGAAAGTTCTATAAGGTTCCAAACTGAGTGGCGCAGTTTCTCGGTGCGTCTAGAAGGTTCCAGAAGATGTAGAGAAGGTTCGAAAATGCTCTAGAAAGTTCTGGATAGAGAAGTTTTATAAGGTTCCAATCACCAACAAAAAAGACGTCAACGAAATTCTATGATCACCGAATGATAGTCCCGGGCGGAGCCAGGCCCATCAGCTAGTTATTTTAATAAAATATTTATTGTTAGTGAGGTCTGTTCACTAATATTGATGTTGTTCTGGGAGTTATTCAGTATATGGATATTGCCGGGTAAAGGCCGTAACATCTATCCTCTCAATGAGCCATACATTACAAATACATTAATCAATAATAAGTGCCAACCTGCAAGAGTAGAAAGTATAATTGTGTATCTTTCGCTCTATTGTGGCTCCTCAGGAGACTGAAGTGTCCAATCCAGGACTCATAATTTCTGGAGCATCTTGTCATTAAAATGCAGTGGCTACAGGCTAACTTCTGTGGTCTGTTTGTTCTTTTGTTTCTCTTTTCGTCTTCTACTCCTGATTGCAGCGTGCTGCTAGTGCCTGGTTTCGAAGTGTTGGGTACCACTATGCAACATTAACTAAGTACTAACAAAGCACATCCAGTTAGGTGTCCTTAGATTAAGATTGTCTTAATTAAATAAATTAAATAATGTTCAAAGGATGCTAGATGGCGCCTTCCTACGATTCCATAAATAATTTAAGAACCATCTGCTAGATGTTGCTCTAACAGTAATTGTTTAAAAGGGTGTCGGAGTCGGCCAATTTCAGATGACTCCGACTCCACAGTCCTGGAAAAATAGTACTAACTCAAACTTCTGACCGCTTGGTCAAAAGGCGAGTACCTTACCTCCAGACCATACAAACACATTTTCCATTGATTTTATGTCAACTTCAGTTGGAATGATTTTCAAATGATGACTAACACTCGATATCTAGTTCTATAAGCATAGAATGGCTAATCTAACTACGGTCTATTTGTCTATATTGGAATGTAAATGTTAAATGATCATCTGACGTACAATGTTTGATAATCAATTGTTTTTGTCACCTGAATCAACTGGATAAGATCAACACTAATGTCTTCTCCTTCTTTCGATTTTGCGAATACTGTTATAAAACCTGTAACAACGTTAGCCGTACCTACAGTCCTGTGGAAGCCGTACAAAGATTTTCTCCAGATTGCCAAATTAAATCCAACCAAAATGAAGTTCATTTTCTTCGTAAGTCATACTATTTTTAACATTATTAATTATTTATATTATAAACCTCTAAAGTTAATTAATATTTTGTATTTTTCATATCTTAGGAATATATAAATCTACAGTTTGAATTGAACAGTTTTTACCTCCAACTCTATTTTTAACTTTTAATTTATTTATTCGTCATCCAATAGGGAGACATAATTGCTTGGTAGGACAAAATACAGAAAAAATTGTTAAATGTCTCCCACAATTAAAGGATGATACAGATAGACATAATTATAGAAAAGTCAATTTGATATGAATGACAGATCAAACAATTTTGCAGTTTCGTTTAATACCTTACAGAACAATATAGAAGATTGTAAATATTAATGATTTTTATATAGTTTAGTTTTTTGAAAGTGTCTGTGATTTTTGTTTTAAAGAAGTTTTAAAAATATAATGATCCATTTGTTTCTTAGCTAAACTTGAGGGAAAATTTACTAAAAAGGCTTTTAAAAGATTTCCAATCTGAATTTTAATAAATCGAACTCAAATAATTTACAAATTGACTTTGAAAATTAGTTTTAATTTGTGATGAATCATAATTCTAATTTGCGACATGAATATTTTACTATTTAAACAACAGTGTCTATGCAACAACTCAACCTAATTAAAACGTTGATACTGAAATATCACCGAAGGTTATAAATTTTAAAAATATCTAATAATTTTTGAAATTAGACTCTTGAAGTGGAAAACTATGTGAAAATTATAATTTTGTTATAAATAATTATCTAAGTATCTAGGATAATGTATAAGTAAATAATATAAATACATATAAGTTTAACCGGGATTAGCTATGGGTTGATTATCTCATTCTGTTATCATCTCTTTTCTTCTTTTATATGGAGCCAATGGTAGTGCAAATGAGAGGGAAATATATTTTTTCTTGAGTCATTTTAAACCTGTAACCGGTTATACCATTTACACATTTGTATCTGAATTATGAAGGATAAAATAATATTGTAATTTAAAATAAACTTCGCATATTCGTCAGGTCCAGTTGTTTAAATCTAGACTAATCAAGCCTTGGAAAAGTTTAAAACCAGGCTATAAATAATTTTTGATCTGCTGTTTTAACAATATCCAAACAGCTTTCAACTTTATCAGGGCTCAAATAACCGAGCCATAGGCATTCAGTTTTTAATATTTTGCGTTAGACAATACTGATGTTTTATTTTTAAGTAATTTCAAGTCCGCATACATAAAATATAAATGATGAACTATTTGGATGCCTCAAGAATACATTAAAATTTCTCTATTATATGTGGGAGAGACTAAAAATTAATTAAAATAAAAAACCACAGATAACCAGAGGCCTCTGCTGAAAAAATCAGACAATTTGACATCATACAGTCCTCTGCTTGCATCAAAATTAAACACTAATCTAAAAGTACCCAAATAACAATTTCCCAACATGTCATCAACTAGATATCCCAGTGGTAGACCCCTTTCCATTTAAGAAAGACAATCAAATTAGTATATTTAAGCCGTGCATAAGGCTTGAGGTGCCTCAGGCCTTATGCACGGCTTACGGCCTTATGGCCTGAGGCCATAAAATCAAGGCACATTGTTTCGTTGTGTTGGTGTTTATACCCATAAACACCAACACAACAAAACAATGAGCGTCAAATGCTTGGCTTACACATACTAATTTGATAGTCTTTCTTTAATGGAAAGACTTATACAACGTGTTACAAAATTAATATTAAGAGTTCAAATTTTGCCAGTTAATTTAATTTTTGGTATATTTTATGTAATTCGGAATTTTTACTGTACCGATTAATCTGCAACTCGATTAAGGCAAGATTGTTAAAACAAAGAAAATACCGACAATATTTTAAAATGTCAACAGTTTATGACATCATTGACTGAGTCAACCATTTTGACACAACGCACGCCTTACAATTGAAAAACTAACATAGGTAACAATGTAAAACTAATAAAGTATTGAATTTAATTATTTTTTAATTTAATATTGTTACCATTTTTATTCTGTTTTAGGTGTTCCTCGTGCTTTCGATGATGGCTTTCTTGGCTCAAGCCGCCCCCAGCCCACTAATTCCTGATCTAGGAGCCATCACCACTCCGATAAAAGATGTTGGCACAAAGGTGTTGGGTCTGCTGGGTTAACACAATACTTTTCATTTTATCGGTTGATTGTATTCACATTGTAAAGAAAAATCTATGGCCAACATTAAATTTGTATTAGTTGAAAATTGTCAATATGCAAAATCTGTATTAATAAAGTATTCATTCTGCTAGCCACCAAACTTTTATTTAATCAGCTTGTTTACTAGTATGTACATGAAATAAGAGGGAGTGAATTGCAAACGATACCTTTGTTTCATTAATCATGGTTATACTGAAGTATCTTTAAAAAATACTTGTTTTTTTTTTTGAGAAAATTACTTCGGATAATCAGGGGTGCCACAGTTTTCATTTTACTTACGCAACCAAAGCGACATACTTTTATGACGAATTAAAGTTTCAAAATGATTTTAGCCTATCTTCTGAATGGTAGAGTAAACCATGATGTAAGATTGAAAGTCAGTTGCACATTAACCCGCGCCGTCAACCAACACCGGCAAGGGTAGCTTTGAGACCAACATCAGTGAATTACTGATGTTGGTCTCAAATTAAAAACATCATAGTATCCGGCACGTCAAATCCAATCTCGTTGCAGATTCCGCAGAGATAGTGATCAGACAACAGATGAAACATACACACAACACAAGACAATTCATGACAACACATGTCTCTGATTATTACCACGTAACACAGTATTCCTAGCCAATACTTAACACAACACTGACAACGTTCTCACCCTGCTTTTGACACGGTATTGCAAGCCAATACTTAACCACAACACCAACACTCCCAACAATACATCAGCCCTGATGATGGACCCTGCAGTAGGATCTGAAATGTCAACCAGAAAGGTTGTAAAAACACGGCACAATACCCCAGAAGACAAAAACCAGAAGATTCTGAGCGGCCGTAAAAACCCAAGAACATTCTTAACTTTCAATAGCCTTCAGCAATATCCTACAATATCATTAGTCATCCAAGTAATGTCATTCTATGCTTTATAAGTAATGCTGATTCTTGAGTATGGTCAAATTTTAAAAAATCCAGAGAGAAATATTTTTTCTTATCCAATCGAGCAACAAATTGTCAGAAGGTTATAATTTTTTTTAGTTTGGCGAGAATTATATTAAGATATAAATTATGTACAAAGATACATATTTAGCCTTCGGTTTATGTCGCAATTGTGTTCCTGAAAGAACTGATATATTCTTAATTTTTCTTCTCCTCTTCTAAATATCAATAACTCAATTCTACGTCTAATTCTTTGAGGTCTTCTTTGGAAGGCGGCTGATCATGGTTCTCAAAAACTTCTGCTACATGTTCAAAATGGTCCAGTTACACAAGTTCTTTTCTTCCTTTCAAGCTTCTTTATATATGCCACTCTGCTGACACTTTCGCCAATAGTCTCTAATTGTTTTATTATTCACCATTTCGTGCAAGCAGGTGCGCTGCATTGTTGTGAATCAAATAAATTAATCTGATGTCAACCGAGGAATAAGATTTTTTATTTTATTATTACACAAATTTTGTGCATTACCATCAAAGGAAGGGGTGAATTTGCATGTAGATGTTTATTTCTTACACAAGTATTATAACACGAGGAACTCGAAACAGGGTAAGTGGGACGGAGGTACACCAGATCTGTTGATAGAGACATAACTAAATGACACCGGGGTGCTGCCTGTTATCTCTCTCCTGACTATTCTTTTTATCCACGGTCATCGTCTTCCAAGACATTGTGGAACTTCCTTTATTTTCAGATGATGACTAATCAGCAGTTTGTTTAGACAGAAAGGAATGTGTGTGGGTGGCATAACTGTCACACTTGTGGCATGTTGCATGACAAAAACCTTGTAAAAAAATCTATTTGAAATTTTTGCAAGGTTTTTATCATTTTATTCGATTTGTATTAAAGCGAATGAAGTTTTATAATCAATATAAATTACTGTAATGCTACATCAACTTTTTGCAAGAAATATTGAAAAAAATGCAAATTTTGATATTGCTCCATAACTATTGATATTAGGTTATCGTTGCCTGAACATTTTAGACCTGTAATCATCACAAATAATAACATGATACACATCAATTTCACATGACACACTTCAATGTATGCAAACATCTTCTGAATTTCACCACCGATTTCGGAGTCGACAGGCATGTTGGAAAGGCGCCTTGCAGTTTATTCAATAGCGTGGGCACCAAATATTCTAGTGTATTCCATATTTGTTTGTTACTCTCGGAACAATTAATTGATTGATTTTTAGCACGTCTTGTATTTGTATCATAAGCAACCACCCTCTCTTTTATATTTCACTTTCGTGATTTTCTTTACTCAGTAGAAATAGTATTAACCCATGAACTGGCAGAAAATTGATCGATGTATACACTAATTTAATATTTTATATTTGTTCATGAAGTTGTGAGGTTACGATCTTTTTTACAATGGCAGTTTGAAGATTTTGTTTCATTATTTATTTGTAATGTGGGCTTTAAAGGCTTAATCAACTTCACCATCGCTTTTGTTAGACTATACAGAATAGTGTTCCGTGTAGATCCGTGTCCAAGAATTCCATAAAACCGATCTTTCAATGTTTAAATCATAATTTATCAAAAAATTGCGAAGTGGTCTACCACATAATTTACAAGCACATCCTGCCCAATGCCGCCCGGCAACGTGCTATTGGGGTCTCGATAAATAAAGCAATTTGTGACTTGGCAAAATATACAAAATGAAAATAAAATTTGCATCTTCAAATTTTTCCAATACCCTTTATGGCACCATTTTATAAATAAAATAATTAACACTTGCTTTTAACCACAATTAATTTTTATTAAATAAATTCCAAATACAATACAGCCAGCATTCTATATGAATAATAAATTAAAAAATTATATTTTAAATGACAAGGATAAGGAATTGAAAATGAAAAAATCAAGCATTTATCAATTAAATTGTAAGAATTTTAACTATTTTTTGAAATTAGTATCAATAAGCATTCCAGATGTCTAAACAATAATAATTATTCAAAATTAGTGAATCATCTAAAGTAACTAGTTTTGATTTAAATACTGGTTTCAAAATTGTAAGTGCCAATATTAGGGGTTTTCACTTGAATAACCTAGAAATTAGGAAAAGTATTAGTAAAAAGTTAAATATTATAAATGCGGGGGCTATAAAAGGAAAACATATCCAAAAAAAAATTTAATGCAGTCATGGAGGATTACTAATTTATAATGTACTGAATTTAAGATTTTATAGGAAACATAGCCTATAAATTTATAGGACACGTGATTTCGGAAGGGATAGATACATAAAATCTAGAATTCAGAACATTTTTAATTAGTAATGCTCGGCGACTTCATTCAAAACATTTTTGAAATTGCTGCCTTTGTTTTTACACACCATAAATAACAAATAAATTTTGAAAATAACCCTTTCTTCAACCTGTTTCTGTTCATTTGTAACCACCCCCGTTTTAATCCCCTCCTACCATAACATCATAAATCTTTCTTTATTTGAAAATTAATTTTAGTACATTTCTAGTCCAGAAGAAGGGAGCATGTAGGATTTTTGCAATAAAATTTAGTTGCAATTAAAACTTGCAGCTTTTAAGATCTGAGCCCGTGCTCCAAATATAATAATCCCAGTCTTTGCCCACTTTGACCAGACTGGTTCTAGCAGGTATACCATTATTACCATAATATAAATATTTTTTCCATTCACAGGCGACAGGTGCTGATGGTGGCCCTACGTAAAGTCTACACAGATACAAATTTAATAAAATATTTATTTTTTAGGTGTTCCTTGTAATGTTGGTGTTGGCATTCATCTCTGAAGCTGCTCCCAGTCCACCCTTCGCCGAAATTCCTCCAGAAGCAGCTATTACTGAACTGTTAAAGATATTTTCAGAATTCTACCCAATGCTTCCGTTGAATTATAACTAGATCTGACTATCTTTGTATATATTAAAAAATCTATCAATACTTTCAGATAGGTACACACATATGTAGGTATATCATGCTGTATTTAAGATCAAAATATTAAACAAATTGATGAATACTATTATTTATTCTGTATTTTTTATACACATATATACTGTTTCCATCGACTCGGTTACAGATTAACTAGGGAAGCAAAAAAAACTAATAATTTAAAAAATTCTAAAAATTTTAAGTGTAAAGACAACTTTTCATAATACAGTAAAACCTCGTTAATTCGAAGTTCAAGGGACCCGAAAAATAAATTTCGAATTATAAGGCCTCCCGTTAATTCGAAATGTTAGGTACAAAAAAAAATCGCGGTGCGATTGTGAAATTTGCCAAAAACATTAAACTCTCGAAAAAAACGTTAATTTTGTTAAATTTATGCTTATATTTAAAGAAATCACTTTGCAAACGTAATATTTATTATGTTAATGCAAAGATCGCGACATTTTGAGATATTTGGTGTTCTCCCTCGCGAAAAAATCTTTTTTTCCATTTCCGTCACGTTTGGATGGATGACCATATTCAAAAATGTTTTGTTATACTTGAATTTATGGAACGCTTCTTCAATCTTCACACGAGTTTAATTTTTGATTCTGCCTTTTTTCCAACTCAAACCAACAATAAGATAAGTCACTAATAACACCTTACAAAGAAAATTAAACATTTTAATATTGCATAATAATATTAATATTTTATTAGGGAAAAAATCGAACTAAAGACAAATTTAAAAACATGAAAAACAATTGAAAACACTTTTAGGTATGAGAATTAGCGCAAACGCCGCAAACTAAACTATCCGCGCATATCAAGGCAACCAACTGAAGAAAGCATACACAGGTTTCCCCAATTTTAGGGATTGCGCCACAATATGTATAGAAAAGGGGCATTCCATAAGGTACCGTGAATTGATTGCGAAATATGCCAAGAATCGTAAAACTCACAAAAAAGCCATTAATTTTTTGAAAATGTATATTTTTCATATTTCAAGAAATCATTTCGAAAACGCAATGTTTATTATGTTAGTACAAAGATCGCGACATTTAAAAGTACCTGATATTGACATATTTGTTGTTCTCACTTGTGAAAAAAATCGAAATATTTTTTCAATATCGTCAAAATTAAAAAAAAAATCGAATTACGCAAACTAAAATGTATTGATTTATGGCGCAAGGGGCTAAAAAATATTTCGAATTACGAATTACCGGGGTTTTCGAATTATCGGGGTTCGAATTAACGGGGTTTAACTATATGAAATAATTTTCATAGAAATATGACATACATACCTCAGAAAATGAAACTAGAAAAATTGATAACATTTAATAGAAAATAAAAAAATATAGGTACAGTAGCCGGCAAACATCTTGACAATTTTCGGCGTAGTGGGGGGAAGTTTGCGCATGTACCATTCCACCAACGAGACCCAAAATTTGTCTTCTGCGCATTCCCTCACTACGCCAAAAATTTTCAAGAAGTTTGCTGGCAACTGCATATACATATTTGGAAAAAAAAAAGCAAAATCGTGAACACAATGACCTGCCCATTTACACTCCACTCCTCTACTTACAAACGAGTTACGTTCCAAAAGGCCGTTTGTACCATGAAATGTTCATAAGTCGCCAATCAACATCATTGTAAATATTTTCTCTCCAGCATCGAGTCATTCGTTAGGCATGATGGGTAAAGGATGCACAAGATGTTAAGCAATAGAAATGATGAACTCTTTGTTATTAAGAGAGTACGTCTTACCCCTAACGCAAGTACAAACAACTGCAATGCTGCTGCTATGATGCTACGAGACCTTACCAGATTCCGTACTGGGTGGAATCGGCACACAAAACAAAATTTGAATATTTTGAACATAAAACTTGAACAGAAACATTAACAACTGTGTTTGCTCATATCTCTGAAAGTTTCTAAGTGGAGGAACGTCTGTTTGTTGGTTTGTTCTGTCTCTTGAATATAATAAATCGGTAAATCAATGAAGAAAGAGACAACATTAATCCCTTAGCAATTTTTCATACCGTGGAAGAGCACTTTTTTTCCACATTTTAATTTGCAATATGCATTTGCATGCAAAATAGTCTCTAGTTTTCCTCATTTTCATTTGCAAGAAAAATAGTCTCTAGTTGTACTGAGAAAACTAAACTGACAGATCCAATAATTTAGGAGCCATAATTAATCTAGATACATCTCTTAAAACAACAGTAATTTCAAGTTTACTTTTTGATTAACAAATGAGGAGTTACCAGGCTAAATTTAGTGGCGTTGACCTAAACCATGGCATTGAATACTGATTCCATTAATCAAACAGTCCCCTTAAGTCCGATCCGAAGTGCGATCCATGATCTCCGAGACACTGACTGAATGGCGATATCGGATGGCTAAATCTTCTATCCATGTCAAATACGTTCACATGAATGGTATCAGTGGCGTGCAGTGCATACAATTAAAAAGTTTGTGCATTAGTAAAGATTCTGGGAAACAAATATCTATTAAATAATACTTATCTTATGAAAAGGATGATTTTGAATACTATCTGTAATCCGTGACCAAGGACAGAGTTTTTATTTTCGACTGTTTCCGTGTACAACTTTATATCAATGCTTCTCCTATTTTACTTGTTTGTGTGCATCATTTTTTTCTTGAATCTGTAAGATAAGACAGGTCGTACAGAACTGAATATCTTCCTACTGAAGCCATATTATATTCGCCTATGCCTGCGAGATTTATGTAAATAGTACAAATTCAAATTCTTTCTGTTTATATAAATTATGTAGTTTATGGTAATTTGTAAAGAAAATTTGTCACATGTAAGTTTTTGAACATTTTACAAGCAATATAAATATATTTAAATATAGGGATTAGTCCAATTCTCAATTTAATTATATATAAACCATCTTCGAAATACGTTCCTTAAAATCCCTTAATTACCTTCGAAATTGTTGCCGTATTATATGTATTTAGGTATATATTATTTTTTATATACATAGTCAGTAACAGCATAACCTAAGTCTATGGCTATCGCACGCTACTGAATAGCACACTTGTTTCACTCTCTGCATATTTTTCAGGGTGTGAACACACATCAAATATTTAAATTATATTCATTATTAAAACAAAAAACCTTTTATGAGATACTGTTTACACAGATTCATTTTACTGGTAATTTAATTTCCAGCAAAATTCAGTTATTATTGCATACTTTAATGTGAAATACCTATTTTTAGAAATTAATTAAAACCTTTGAGTGGATGTAAAACATCTTTGAATTTGTGTACGCAGGTCTTTTTGAACAATTCTAAGAAGTACAGAAATGATTAATAATTCAAAAAGAAATTAATCCCGTGTTTGCTATATTGTAAAGATAAGAGAATATCGCCATTTAAATGACGTATTTTCTTGAAGTATTGTATTGATCAGCTGAGTCAACTGGGTAAGATCAATACAATCCTTGATTTCATGAATATTATTATAAAACTACACTAATATAAAACCTGTCACAACATTGTACGGCTATCAGAGACCCATCCAAACTTCCAGAGGCTGAACCAAATTTGAAGTGCAAACGAAAAAATCTGTTTAATCAAAATGAAAATATTTTTCACCGTAAGTTATATTATTAATATCAATTAATTATTGGTGACTCATTAATCTGTTCTTTTCATTTGCAAAATAATTACTAATTAATAACTAATTTGCTAATATGCCATTTCTCCACGGGAGTAGGCAGTAGGCAGAAAGGATGGAGCGCCACTTTCTTCTGTTGAGGATCCCGGGATCTAGGTTCAGTATAGTAGAAAATCCCAAGATTCATTACATGCCTATGATCCATTGAGGATCTTGGCCTCCTCAAGCAGCAGTTTACGCCACTGCTGCTAGTCGCTGCAGTAGCTCCTTCCGTCGTTTACATCCATTTTTCTTGGTTCTTCCAATTGCCCAATTCGTTGCCTAGGTTAACTGTTGGAGTCGGCTCTTCTCATTCTCAGACTGTACCTTCTTCGGTTCTGGGTTAGGCCGTTTCCAGGAGAGAGTCCTCTGGATGATTGTTGATGAAGCTCCATAGACATTGCCTGCTTTACTGTGTGGTCTGGAGGTCTCCATCTGTGTGCGCTTTTTTATAATTTTTCTTGCATCAAAATTAAAATCAATTCTAAAATAAAATATTCATGCATATACATATCGACGGTCCCTACGTATACTGTCGAATCTGCAAAAATTATTTTTACGTTTTACTATCTTAAATCATCCAATTTACTCTATATTCTGTGTATAGTTTTCTGGGATATTCTGCCTTGTATATGTGACCTCTCTGGACAACATTTCGGATCCCATTGCAGGGTCCATCATGAGGGCTGATGTGATGAGTGTGTGTTGAAGTGTAGGTTAATATACCGTACCGAAGTCAGGGTGTCTCCAAGTTTGTGTTATGTTAAGTACTGGATTGCAGTACCGTGTCGAAAGCAGGGTGTGTATGTCTTGATGTAGTGTGTTGTGTATCTACTAACAGATGTCGGGCTGTGCGGATCGTCGATTTGATTTATCCTGCAGCGCTGGATACCACGAGGTTTTTAACTTAAGACCGTCATCCCTATTAAGTGCTTGTATATTTCAATTGCTTCTTTGACCAGGCGCGTGTGGTGACTTTTGGGCTTTCCTAAGATTTTCGGCTCAAATGAAAAATGGTGGCCCATATCTAGAAAGTGCTCAGCCAATGCCGATTTTTCCGGGTGACCGAGTTTGCATGCTCTTTTATGCTCATCAACCCTCTTTGAAATCGTGCATGCTGTTTGTCCCACATACACTTTGTCGCAATTTTGACAGTCAAACCTATAAACACCGTTGGTCTCAAGGGGATCCCGATCCTTCGCTGGTCTTGAGAGGTCCTTAACCTTGTTGTTTGTGCCGAACACTGTCTTAATCTTCCGTTTCTTGAGCGCTTTGGCAATCCTGTCTGTTACATTATGGATATAAGGCAAGAAAGCAATCCCTTTGATCTCAGCCTCTGTGTTTACAATACGAACCGCTACCTGCATGCAGATTCCCACCACCACCCAGCACAGAAGAGAGGTTTAATTAATACCTTAGCTACGAGAGCTAAAAGAATATGCCAAGAAGAACATCGACACGGTACTGCAATCCAGTACACATATATATGGCAGAATATCCCAGAAAACTATATACGGAATATAGAGTAAATTGGATGATTTAAGATAGTAAAATGTAAAAATAATTTTTGCAGATTCGACAGTATACGTAGGTATCGTCGATATGTTTGTAGTTCTAGTTTCATACGGTGGTATGCAAATGCTTTAACCTTTAATTTATGTGAAGGTCTGTAAATTTTGTAAAATTGGTTGAATAAGATTATGGATTATCGATCATATTAAGTGCCGATTATTTGATTGTTCGTAATGGTAATTGCATAGATTTTTACAAAAACAGGTTGTGTGATTGGCGGAAAACACAAAAATCTATGCTTTTTTCATATCACTCTTACTCCTATCAAACAACCGGCCCTTTGTGAAATGTGAATAATATCATTCTTTTGAGATGACTTAATTCAATTACCTCAAATATAATCGGAGTGATTATAAGCACAGTTATATTTATTGAATGTCTTATAATAACTATGGTTTTGTTCTATCTAGGTATTCCTTGTATTTTCGATTACTCTCCTTGCGGAATCTGCACCAAGGCCTTATGGATGTGGAGGCGGGCGTCAAGGATATCGTGATCCTATATTGATGGGATGTAATACTGGATATGGAACTTTTCCCCGATTTGGAAATGGCGCAATCATTCCAGGATTTAGAGGTCCTCCGGGAACAACATTTCCAGGTGTAGTACCAGGAACTGTTCCTGGGGTAGCACCTGGAACTGTACCCGGAGTAGCACCAGGAACTGTACCCGGAGTAGCACCAGGAACTGTACCTGGATTAGCACCAGGGACTGTACCCGGAGTAGTACCAGGAACTAATCCCGGAATAGCACCAGGAACTATACCCGGAGTAGCACCAGGAACTGTTCCTGGAGTAGCACCAGGAACTGTTCCTGGAGTGGCACCAGGAACCGTTCCTGGAGTAGTACCAGGAACTGTTCCCAGAGTAGTACCAGGAACTGTTCCCGGAGTAGCACCAGGAACTATTCCCGGAATAGCACCGGGAACTGTTCCTGGAGTAGCACCAGGAACTGTTCCTGGAGTAGCACCAGGAACTGATCCCGGGGTAGTACCTGGAACTGGAACTGGGGTAATACCAGGAACTACTATAGACCGAGCTGCCATATTAAGAGCATTTCCTGAATTAGCAGCACTTTTGGGATAAATTCTGTGATTAAATCGATAATGAATTGTATATCAGAAGACACTAAAAATATTTTTATATAGGTATTATTTAGTACCTACAGTTTTTTTTAATAAAATCATCTGACATATGTATATGTAGGCGTTTTAATTTTTTTTAAATTCTATCTTAAAAATAATTTATTTCTACTCTACACACTACAGTGTTTTGGTGTCAGTTGTCGCAAATTTTATTGACTATTTGATGTTAAAAATTTCATTTATGATACTAAAATTATTTTATAATACTTACAGTATTATTTTTATTTCCATTAATTTGGGGATAATAATCATTTTATTAATCTAAATAAATTATAATAATAATGGTGCTTTATTAATATTTAATCCTTTATATAATCAATTATATAACTAATCTACCTAAAAATCAATTAATGATCTATTTAAAGACATATATAAGTATACTGTAGAATTGTGTGTGAAATGATAATTGTATAATAAGCGCTGTTTGTCCATATAAATAAAAATTAATAATTAACCAAGTAATCCATATAATATTGTCCAAGAAATTGAAGGAAGTCGAAGGCAGCACATCTGAATAAAATGTTAAATGATTTGTATAAAGCCTCCAAAAAACTATTGACCTCTAAATTAATATGACTATAAAATGACATAAATTTGAAGATACATATCTATTGAAAATAAAAAAAATTGGTCAGATAGTAAATCTAGGATGACGGAATTTCAGGCAGAGATGTATGGCTGAGCAGCATTTGATATATTCAAACATGTGTAAACTCAATGCTAAAAGTAAACAATGTCTCAAAACAAAAATATTCACTATTCAATCAATTAAAATTCAATTAATGCATTCTGATGGGTCCAAACAGTAACACAAGATGGTGATTCATATGATCAATTTTAAATTTCATTTTGAAACAAAATAGACCAATAAAACGCACAGAGGATGAGGTGTGTATAATACTAGCCAAACCTGGCAATGATTTGCTGTTGCTAGATCTGAGTGTATATGCATATACATATACATATATATTGACAAGTAAAAAATAATACATTTAGGACCCTAACTTTCTTTCTACTGGTCAGATCGAGGATTTCAATAGCATTAAACCTTCTCCGAACAACGCGTATAAAATGTGCGTAAATTAGTCCAGTATTTTTTTAGTCTGTAGTGGATACACATACAAACATTACCTTTTAAATACACATATTGTATAATATGTATATTTTTTTCAAATTAATTAATTATTCCCCCCGTTAATTCAAACCCCAATAATTCGAAATTACAACATAATTTGAAATTTTTAAAGTCCCAAAATGTTAATCACATACTTACAATTTTTTTTGAAATTTGACAATATTTAAAAAAATAATTTGATTTCTTTCACAAGTGAGAATGACAAATACATATGTCTATCAGGTACTTTATTAATGGAAATGTCGCGATGCTTCTTCTTTCCTGGCGTTTCACCCCTATGGGGTGGTCTTGCCACAAAACAAGTGTTTCCTCGTTGGCAATGGGTGTAATACAAATATTAGCATAATAAATATTGCGTTTTCGAAATGATTTCGTGAAATATGCAAAAATACTGATGTTTTTCACAAGATGAATGTTAGCCTAAGAGCCCGTGAACGCCAGACTTACGTCATAGTATAAAAGCTGAAAGTTTCTCTGCACAATGTCCCCAATAAAGATAGGAAAGAATGACTACTATGAAATTTGGATCATCGTGGCTTTGGCAGGTAACAGGTAGCAAAGGTATATAAAATGGCTACCCAAAAACGTTAATGTATAAAACCTAATTTTTTTATATTTTCTTCGGGATAATATAATAAATCACATCATCCATTGCCAGACACTTACTATCATTGCAACCCCCCGCCAGACAACCTCAAACTTTTGTAAATTGTGTGTACTTACGTCATAATATAAAAGCTGAATTTTATATATGTTTCTTGTTTTCTTAGTAGCCAGACAATTTCGAAAGTTTTTATTTTTTGTACATTAAATTTCGAATTAATGGGGTTCCGCATAATACGAAATGTTTTATTTTGGGTCTCTCGAATTTCAAAATAACGAAGTTCTACTGTACATCATAGCTTATACGGTAAAAATAGTACTCTGTTTATATTCTTGGTTATGGATTTTGAAAACTTCTGTCTGATACTGGAAGATGGTTGTATCGGAAGTCTCAACAATTGATGCATTACCTGAGATGTATGTTTGAATGTGGACGAGTGTGTCAGGAATGAAGTGTAAAATTTGGAGAAACTGCGTAAAGATAAATAGTTTAGTAACTTCTACCTGTAAACAGACTACTTTTAATATTAACTAATGTCTTAAATTTATATAGATGTGTGATTGCAAATGATTATAATAAAAAGTAACATTTTCTTAACAAATCATGAAATTTATCCTCAACAGGCCTTCATTTTTATTTCATTAATAGAGTAGGTAGATACTAATTAACACCGAAGCCTTTCAGTGAAAAAATTTCAAACAAAGAATACATTTAAAGAAAGAAATTATTTTATATGACACTGAAGAGAATTAAAATTTCAGTCATTTGAGCAGTTGATTAACTGACAAATTAATTGCCTTGAATCAAAAAATTTATAATCGCATTTATTTACTTTTATTGTTATTAAAGCACCAAATAAATCAACAATCATGCCTGACATGACGGACCCCGCTGTAATAGCGTTTTACTCGGAAAACTTTAACAAGGAGAAGAAACTGAGAATGCAGTGGTTTTATCGTAACATTGACAGAATACAAGAATCCGCATCCTTAAAGACAGATAAAATATCAAATGAAACAGTGGCATTATTGGAAAAGTTTAAAGCAGTTAAGTATCTGATTAATATGAGTAATTGAAAATAGACAAAACTTAGAGACAGAAATAAACATGCCCTGGAACTATAGCAGCTGGCACTTAAAATATATATGACGCACAAGCATAAACTGACTTCTTTTATTATTGCCTACAAATATTGACATGCATATCTGCCGCATGTAGAATATGTACCTAAGTAAAATTAGAAAATACTTTATTTTTAAATAACTCTTACAGTTGCAAAATGAAATAGGATGGTTAGGTGAAAAATCACTTGTGATCGATTTCTTTATTGGATACATCTAGTTCGGTTTGGATTTCTTATTTTGTCTTATTTTTTGATAGTTAAATGGAAATTTGAAGGTATTACAATTAATTGATGATGGAAATGGCTTTGGTGATGCTAAAATAATAAAATAAATAGAAATTCCAAACAGAATAAACTGCAAATTTCACAATGCCACAGCGTACTGTTTGAGATTTTGCTGCTAGGCACAAAATCTGCAACATTTTATCTATGATTTCTATACTAAATGTGCCAATTATTTTTTAAATAGTTTTTCTCTAAAAAACAATTCATATACATTTTTTTTTTTTAAATTGACACGTTCTACCATTGACGTATAGACAATATAGACACGTTATTCCCATACTAGCCGACATTCATATGTAGCAAATATTGCATTGAAAGAGACAACAAATCACGGCACACTATTTCAGAAGCGCTCTGCGTGTAGACAGAAAAATCAGGTAATTTGAAGTCACGGTGACTAAAATAACATCCTCATTCTTACAATAGTGTATGATACTCTGTTCCTTTTTCCTTTCCGTCGCGCCCGATCACAAAGAAGGTCCATTCGATAACGAGTACAAGTAAGGCAATTGTCTTACTTTTGAGTTGCCAAGATTTCACGCTTGTAACGTATCTACAGTTTATTAAATCATTGCATTCTACACAGAAAGTCACATCAATATTCTTACCATTTTCAAATTAATGTTTGAGTTCAATCCCCCAACACTAGATCACTAGACAGACTAACAAACTTGCATGATTTAAAATATAATTATATTTTTAAACATTATATTAAATATATTTTAAGAAAAAGGAGAGACGTGAAAATATGCTATAGAACAAGGGCTGGTTGTTTGACCAGGAGTAAGAATAATAATTAAGAAAATATGTATATTGATTTTTGGTTTTCCACCAATCAAACAAACCATTCTCGTAAAAATCTATGCTTTTTTCTTAACTATTACCATTAACAATAATCAAGTAACCAGCAAGATTGATCCATAGCAGTTGGTTTATTCTTCCCCATAGTGTACATGAATGCAACCCGGAAAGGTGGCGAGCATGTTTCATTTTTAACTTCTCATACAGAGCTGTAAAGGTCAGCAGGACTTTAACTAATCGAACTTTTATTTTTCTTGAGAAAAATCTAATATACAGAGTATGATGACTCAAAAATGATGGACTCAAATTCATACTGCTACATTTCTTGAATTATGTGTTGTATGTGAATTATCTACTTATCAACTGAAAGAGGAGGTCCGAAAATTTCGAATCCCACCGCTAGATATCTCGTAGTTCCGCTAGAATGCTTGAAATGCCAAACAGCCATTTCGCGTCAGTTGTGAGTACTACTTTGCAACACAAGGTTTTCTGTGTTCATGAGCTCTGTAAAACCGAGTCCTGCGTTCGTAAAAGAAGCAGTTTATGTACCACCTCTACTAATAACTCTGGCCAACTTGCGGAACTGTATCGCAGCTGCAGCAATCTCAGTAATACAAGACATGCTTCATCGGGTGTGGAACTAGTTCAGCTATACATTGAACATTTATAAACTTTATTGTGGGTTATAACAAATGTAATTTACTTCATATTTATCGCTAGTTTGCAGTTTGAAATATAGTTACGAAATCGGGTCCATCATTTAGAATAACCCTTATTTCATTTAAAAACAACCACAGTAGTGCAATTTTAAATAAACCCAAAAGAACAAACATCTCAAAACAGATCACTCTGAAAGTGACTGAAAAACAAAACACGACGAAAGTAGTTAATGTCAAAATAGTTACAGAAAAATTGTTGTACTCCGTATGTCTGAACTTGGTCCACAATCAGTCATTGTCATAGAGTAAAAGGGTATACATAATGTATCAACAACATACTGGCTGGCTTTGACATTTGATGTAATTTTTTACAGGAAATGAGCGATTTAGATGTGTATAAAAAGCCTCAGAAGCATATGGTGCCGCTCTATGAACTTGCCAAATATGATCAATATGTCCCGATGAAGCCAGTCGATCCAGAAGTAAATGACTTAATATACAATAGCATCAGTGGTGATGGTAGGGAAAGATATTTGCGGAAAAGATTCAAGATGAATCCAGAAGATAAGTAAGATATGTATACAATATTACTATTGTAACAAAGCAAATTAATGACATTTCAGAAAGTATTATCGCAATGCGATAATTAACACTCGATTCTTCTACTTACATGTTTTTTGTATAAATATGTAGGTAAATAGATTAACTCACAGCAAAACTCCATCGCTCGTCAAATATATTGATGGTCCCTACGTAATCTCAAGCATATACCAATAATGCTTTTTTGAATCAATACATAGAAAATATTCTTCCCCGCAACACAGAACAAAAAACTTTTCTCCGAGAAAAAAACTGATGTAAAAGCAGATAAATATGCTAATTTTGTATGGAAAGCCAAACTTCAAATAGTTCTCCTGTAAAATTACTTTTCTGTAGATGTCTTAGTAGGAACTGTCGATATTTAATACTAAATTTGATGACTCGGATCTCTTCAATCATTCCATGATTTTAAAACTCTCGGATACCTACTTCTGTCGTAACTCTATCTTTATAATGTAGCCTTTTACATATAAAAATGAGTGTGTGTGGTATGCATACATATTTACTTCAAATTTATTTTTAGGTATACCTCCTATATTTTTTGCTTTGTCTTGCATTAAAGCAAATGAATTTTAAATATTCTTCATAAGTTACTATAGTTATAGTTCAACATTTTATATAAAATAAGTAAGAAATATTGAGAAAAAAAGCAAACACTGATATCGCTTATCTCCGTAACTGTCAACATTTCGCCCAAAGAGATTTATTATCTGTCTATTCAAAATTGAATGGATAAGACCCCCTGAAGTTTTTACTACTAGCATCGAGACCACCTTGTATATTTATAAAGATGGGTGGGGCATTGTTTTCTGCAGTTTCTAAATATCTAATGCCGATGTAGACGGAAGGTGACTACATTTTAAACAGAATCCTAAAGAGTAATTATACAAAATTTAGAGAGGAACTGGGCGAGGGAGGGAGGTGCCTACGTTTTGCACAGGGACGTAAAGAGTAACTATGTTAAATTAGAAATTAATATAGATTATTATGTGTAACAAAAACATGTGCATTGCATAATTACAAATGTAAGAGCTGAGACATAAGATACTTTCATAAACAATAAAAAAATCATTAACAACATGGTAGCTTGTTATTTATAAGTGGCCTGCACATACTATTTTGTGTATTTTCTATCTGTAGGTTACTTGAATTAGGGTTGAAATGAACTTGAAATAAAATTTATGATAAATAATAATGAATTGAAAGTGAGAATATGAAATGTCACAAATGTGGATAGCACTTTTACAAATTTAATTTTGTATCCACCAAGCAAACATAAAATAATTTTATTTAAACAGAATAAGAGGAATGTGTAGCGTGTACATGTATTTTTTTTGCAGCTAAATAAATAGTCTGCTATTAATATTAACGACTAATCACAAACAAATATGACATGTTTCAAATAATTTTTTAAATAGCGAAGTGCCAATAATGTTTAATTATCTTAATATTTCTCATAGATCTTACATATTGTACAAATCACATCCGAGTCCTGGATTTTGCTGCAGATGTTGTTACATATACCCTACAGTTATATTGTACTCAGGTCTAAGAATTTGGATTGTAGCGACTGAACAGAAGCCAACTTATAGATGAAATGAAATACTGAATTTATTCAGTGTCTCATTCACACTGACTTTAATTTGAAGTCAGAAAATGTATAAAGACTGTCTCCGAGAATCGCTGAGCCTATGTGGAGCACCTGAGAACTGGGAGCAGCTGGCACAAGATCGTGTGAGCTGGAGGAAAGTTTGCTCTTGGGCTGATGGTGTTGCGGCGGCTAGACGATTAAAAAATTAGCAGCGAGCCGCAACCGTGCGTCAACGGGACCGACCAATGTAACCTGACCCCTTCTTATGTGAAATATGCGGGAGAGAGTGCGCCTCTTGAATAGGGCTATTTTCCCATCGCAAAGCTCATGAGAGGCGCAGCCACAACAACTAAGTCAGAAAGGCGAGGGGATCCTCGATCACGAGGCCCGGATACAACAACAATTTAAAGTTGAGATAAGAACAAAGCAGATACGATGATAATCAATAAATTTAAAAAGATCAACTATGAATTGTAATATTGATCACAGGTCTGCAGAATCAATAGAATCAGAGGAAAATAAAGCGCTCACCATCGCCTGCATAATACATACTGCTTGGCCAACACATCACTAAATGGCGACATATGTTCGCTACAGTATTAAACATTACTTAGGAAATTTGGTTTCATAAATAAAAATAATTTTCTTATAATAATAAAAATAAATAAAAATATATACCTATATAAATTAATTAATTAATTAAGGAAAATAAAAAAATAATCTTAAACAAAACTTTAACCCTTTTTACATTAAACAATTATTCTACACATATTTACACTTGGACTTATGACTAACTCAACTTTCACTAACATTCCACTTGATACTCTATAGATACATAATAACTACCTTATGAAAATAAATACTACTGACGAACTCGAAAAAATATTATAATTGTGTGCTATAACGCCACTCTGAGACAGGCGTAGCCTAGTAGAGTGGCATAATCCACAAATTAAACAAAACAAAAAAAATGTGTAAATTATCTTATGTTTTATCTTATGTTCTATTGTTAAATTAGTATTAAGTATCTTATTTGTAAACAAGGATTTTTAAATAAATAAATAAATAAAAAATAAATAATTTTTATCACCTGTGTTTTGAGACAGTACAGGTTTCAATTCAACATAAATATGTTGACCATTACTTCGATCACCACCAATAGATGACATGTCTTTCAGATTCTATTTTCCCGAGTGCTCCAGCTGGGTGTACGGCTGGGAATTGAAGAAGACCACCAAGACACCATCCAAGAGGAATCCGAGAGTGGAAATAGTGAGACACACCTTCTATAGGAAGTCGGGAGTAGGAGTAGACCCTGAACACTACAAGCAGCCATCAGTTAACAAACCAAACATCTGCTTCTTATAAGATATTCAATGCCAAAAAATTTCGACTAGAAGACAGGAAATTTAAAAGATGTTAGATGTAAGAGATACTAAATAACTTAATTTTTTTTTTTGCCGCATCTGTTAGAACTTTTATGATAGTAGTTCCCATCCGGTAAACAAATGGGAAAAGTTGGTAAGCACAGTAAACTTAAAGCCTTCATTCAAATCTACTGAGTAGACTATTTAAATTATGTCATTCTTTACTTCTAAAATAATCTAATAAAAAAGTAACCCATAAAAACCAAGTTTTTATTATACTCCCTTTCTTTGTAAAATATAACAACAATTAAAGATGAATTAAAACATATAACATTACACTAAATTAACAGTAATTTAATATATTTCTAAAATGTCAGATGTTTTGAGCTTTGATAAGACACTTCATGCTTTGAAGATTAAATTCTAAAAACATTTGTCAGCCAATTTAGATTTTTGACATTCGTAGCGAAGTACCTATTATGCATACCGACGGAGTTATTCAAATTTAGAAAATATTCCGTTATTGGGCAGCCGTAATCAAACTTTTCTAATGATTCCAATTTGAAAAAAACCAATAAAATTTCTAAAAATCCGAAATTATACTATAATTATTAATTTTTTTTAACAAAAATTTGATAGATCTTCTTGATTGTCGCCACGAGTCTACTTGCCAGGTTTCAGCTCGATTGGATCACGAGAAAAGGGTCAAAAATTGACCCAAAGTTTTTGTTGACGGCAAGCAAGCAGACGCCACGATTTAATATAAAGGGAGTAAAAAGCATTATACATACTGTAATATGCATGCAATTTTAATGAATTTGTATGGTTTTTATATTATAAATACATCATGGGACTATGTAAAACCTTTATGAATGTTTGTGAATCATGCAAAATATTGTAATTTAAGAGATTGTAAAAAGTGATAGATACTTAAATATTCTTCAATGTACAGTAGCCGGCAAACATCTTGAAATTCTACGGCGTAGTGGGGGGAAGTTTGCGCATCTACCTTTCTACCAACGAGACCCAAATTTCGTCTTCTACGCATTCCCCCACCACGCCAAAGAATTTCAAGAAGTTTGCCGGCAACTGTACTGTGAAACATTTTATAATTTGAATGTAAAAAGTTTAGGTAGGAACCACTTCTCATGTATTAGGACAGGAGTTGATGGAATGAAAATAAATAATTACTTAAAAAACGAACATTTATTAAAGATTCACTGTACAAGTCATGATTATTTACATATACACTTTTAATTTATATCTTTTATAACTATTGCTGAATTGTACAATAATAAATATATTTGAAGTTGAGGGATTTGAATAAACTTATTTCAGTATATAGCATCAGGTTTTCAAAACATGCTAAAAATGGACACTATCCATGTTTTTATTATCACTCGGAGCAAACTGAAACATACATGTTTCATGTCACGAAGTGGACAGTTTATTTGTCAAAGATTATTTTCATAATTTTGACACAATGTAAATAACAAAGCTGCGTAAGAATTTTGTAAACTTGCCGATCATTTTGGAAGTCGCTTGCAACCTAATATGTACTCCAACTTATGTTTACAGTCTTTACTCAAAACAGTCAATCGGTTGGCTGGCGATCGCAGCTTCAGTGTGAGTTTGATTGTATTAGCAAGTTTTTTTAATATTTTAACCCACACAGAATGTATCATTAGCAACTCTAGTTCAGATAATGGACAATAGATGGGGATTCAGAATACTGACCTAAGAAGTCAAATACTTAGGACCCAGAGGTGTGTATGCTTATATAATTTTGTAATTGACATCGTTTTCAATATCATTTTGAAAACTTAAAACGTTAGCTACAATTGAGTAGCTAATATCAATAGTGGACTATGTTACATAATTCAGATTTTACAAACACGAGGCTTAGAGTTTTGATCTTGGTACATTTTTTCACGATACAGTAAAAACTTGTTAATTCGAAATTCAAGAGACCCAACAAAAAACATCAAAGTATGCGAAACCCCGTTAATTCGAAATTCAAGCTGCATAAAAAAAATTCACAATGAGATTGCAAAATTCACCAAAAGTCGTAAAACTCATGAAGAGTCATTAATTTTGCGAAAAACGTCTGTACATTTGCATTTTTCAAGGAATCATTTTGAAAATATAATATTTACTATGCTAAAACAAAGATCGCGACATTTCTATTACTAAAGTACGCGATATGGACATATTTGTTGTTCTCATCAATACAATTTATTTTTTCAGAATGTACAAATCAATAATCTTGAAGAAAATATAAAACTATAAAAATTAGTTTTGTAACATTGTATCCCACTATTAATATCAACTACTCAATCGTGAGAAGTAAAAACATAACCTTTTTTATTCTTAGAAACCATTAGTTTTTATTTAAAAAAAAAATATTTAAGTTCTTTTTTTATTTAAGTTTTTAATTAAATGGTCAGTTAAAAATGTCAAAAATGAATGTGAAAAAAGCCTCAAAGAATCATGAATACTGTAAAATCTAAATATAAATTGAGTGGAAAATGTCCAACTGGGGAAAGACAAAGAGAATTGGCAGAAATATTTTCAAACTATTATTTCTCATGGGGTACTGAAAAAAATATGACTTTTCAATTGGTAAAAGAAAAATATACAAATTCTTAAAAAAAAATCTTACCCCCAGTGCCCAATTAGGTTTAAAATTTATCAAAAATGTTGCATCTACACTTGTTCCATCATATTTCACATTGATATTTTGAAATGAAGTCCCAAACCATGACGGTTGGAGTCTGTCAGTACTGACACATCTACATTACAAATACCAAACTGGAAGACGAAAGCACCGCATAGACAATAGTCAGGCGCGTGCAGTGGGAACATTGAAGCACGACTTTTTTGTAAACGTACATTTTGGAAAAAAAAATAGAAATCAAATATCAATGCTACAGATTTTTATGATATATCAAAATATGAATGCTATGATAACAACTGTGATATTACAAAATATATGTTGTATTCCGATTTTTTTTCCCAATAATTGGTTATGTAAAGGTCATGCTGCGATTTTCCCACTGCACGCCCCTGACAATAGTAATGGTATTTTATACGGTGACACATTTACCATTATTTGAGAGTTGTATTTGATTGCGTCGATGATTGGCAGCTGATTTTTTGCGGTTCGACGGGCAACCATCGCTACTAGACAACAATTATGTCTCAGTTATCAATCATTAATACAATCGGATACAAATTCGGTTTAACCATCGCTAGTAAACAAGAATGGAGGAGAATTTCGGATTCAGCCAAGCCCCACCCAGGGCTGTCGAGTTTATGATGATGATGATGATGTTTTTGAAATAAATTGTAGTACAAATATTCTCCAGCCCGGAACTGATTCTGCATAGGCGACAAAATCATTTAAACTGTATGTAATCATTGACATGATGAGCACCCGAGGAGATAATTTTATGTTAAAAATAAAATGATTATTCATTTTTTATTTAAATAATGATTCCTTTAAGGCCGATGGATACATGCTCTGTATTTTATGATACTTCAATTATATTTACAAATTTTCTTCCTCTTCTCTCTATCAGTTGTAATTCTATTGTGCCACACTTCTAGATTTTAAATATTGTTCTGAATTGCTTTCAATCGTGCCCACATCACTGCCTGTCATACATGTATAAGAAAATCAAGGTTGCTTCTCTTCCATTATTCATGCTTGTTTAATGTTTTGCCATTTATTTTGGCATCTGGTAAATGACAGAGGATCTTTGAAGAATGACAGAGTTCTTTAAAATGAGTGTAATATTGTTGGAATACTTGTTTTGAAAACACCAAAAATATTTGTCTATTATTATAGTATTTGTACTGGATTCAAATTAATATGTACACTTATATAACTTTTAACTTTTAATAACACTTATTTTAAATTAGACATTCGAATTTATAAATTTACGTGCAATCAACGATTGGATGAATGGTAAAGAATATACATACATAATATGTGTGCAAACGTATAAGACGATGAGAAATTATTTAATTTGATCAATGTTTATACCCACTTTGTGTCATGCGCGCAAAAATTTAAAAAGAGCGACAAACGGCCTGATGGAATTAAAATAAATATGAAATTTTTGCCAAATTAAATATAAATTTTAAAATTAGTTTGTATAATTATAAACTTGCTCAAGGTAGAAAGACAATTTTTGAGGCAAGACATGTTGAGGCATGTAGAATCGATATCGGCAGTATCCCCAAAATGGCAAAATTGAGATAAATATTTAACTTAGTGGAGAAAGCGAAAAAAAATCTATGGGTAAAGTAACTTTCTTAAAACCATAAAAGTGTTGCTTTTGTAACAAACATGTTTCCTGATCTCTTTACAAAACAGAAACAACAGTTTTTGAAAGAACCAATCACCAATCAGAATGCTACAAATTCTCAAATTTTATGTTGTTTACGTCAACAGGCTATTATTGACCCATATAGTTGGTCCTAGAATGATATTAATTTTAACCATTTTAATCAAAACTGGCAGTATTCAAATGTTGTTGGAATAAAACTGGCAGTGTCCAAATGTTATCGAAGCAAAATTATCAGTTTCCAAATGTGGACATCAAAAATGGCAGCGTTCATGAGAAAAATGTATTTTTGGAAAAACTAAGTAATTTTTAATAAATACCGGTTGAAAATATTAAGCTCAAAGCTCTCTTGCTTCAAAAAACAGGGTGTCTCCTGGTTAGTAGCAAAAACTTTGGAAAAGTCTTCTTATTTTCTGAACTTATTTCTGTAAAATGTTGAACTACCACTGCAGTAACTTTTATGGAATAATAAAAATTAATTCGCTTTACAATTTTTTTCCCCTGAATTTCTGCAAGGTTTAATTATTTTTACTTGTATCGAAGCAAATGAATTTTTAATTTTCTATATAAATTACTTACATGATAATCTAATATTTTACAATAGACAAGATACAGATATTTAATTTTAAAAAATGCAAACTTTGATGTCGTTTATCTCTGTAACTGTCAACATTTCACCCAAAGTGTAAAGAATATTTTCTATCCAAAATTAAATGAAGAAGACTCCCAGGAGTTTTGCTACTAACTACTAGACACCGCATATAACAGAACAGGCTGAATTTTTTTTTTTCATTTGTTGCTTTGAATCACAAACAATTGAATTTGACAGACACTTCCGATGTTCTTTCCACATGCCTAAATTATTAAATTAATATTTTTCGCAACTTTCTATCATTCTACATGCTGCAAGTCGGTGTGTGTAAATAGATTACGCAATAGGCTATCCATTACTATGTGTATATTGCCTAAAACAATAACTAAGTCCATCATTACATTGCTAAATTGTCAAGTGATTGATTCCCGGTGACGGTACAACACCCGGCACCTTGAACACCCAATGACGACCGACAAGCTTACAAAATGAAGAAAATCCGAACGAATAACCGATTGCGATTGTTGAATAAACCTTTTATATGGAAACACGTCAAGTCACAGCCACACTTGGAAATGAAATACTCACAAGACAAAGATGGCTCACTCACAAGACAAAGATGGCTCTGGTATGAAATAATAAAATAAATGCAAATATAAATATTAGTAATTCTAATAATTATTTATGGTTTTTCAACCGATGTATTTTGATGTACAGACTATTTAGTAATTTAAAAATATATCAACGATTTTTGATATTTAACACTTATTACTAAACATACTATGATTTATAAGAAAACTAAAATACCTTGACGACGAATTGTTCAAAATTTAATACACATCTTATTGAATATATGTACAGATCACTTGTAGACTAAAAAACACCTTTTCTCCGTAAGCAAATAATAAAAATAAGTAATAACTAACTGATAAAGTATTTACATGCATAATAATATATAGTTCGACCCGCATACTCGAGGCTTTCATTAGCATCCTCTGTGCCCTGTAACCAACTAAAATTGATACTTGGCTATGTTAGTCGAACTGCACAATTCGGTGACAGAGATTGAAAAAGAACTGAAAAGTTTGTTATAATAATATATTCGTCAATAGCACTGCTCTGATAAAATAAAATAAAACTATTTACTATAGTATGCCACAGGCCAAAAAGTTTGGTGTCTAAATAAAATGCGCGTAAATTATAATGACATGTTAAATCATCAAACACAGCTCCCGCATTCAGCACTCAATCTTTCCCACATTTCCAGAAAAAGAATAAACAATTCCACCGCTTTTAGATATATGTACAAGCTTAAGCTTAGAAAAGAAATATTAATTTTAATATAATTAAAATAAAAACAAAAAAAAGGTATTTCTCTGGACCAGGCACAATATATTATTTTCCCTTTTCTTGACTTGATGCGTGGTAGAATAAAAAGTTTTACAAGTACATATAAATCACGTACTCTTGAGAGAAAATTGCGGTAACACGCTTTTGCACAATGATTGATTCAGTTGATTCGCAATATTTACATTTACTTTCAAATTAAATCAAAACACATATTTAATTACATTTCTCAAGATGTTTTATTTATGCAAAAAACTTAAATGTACATAAATTACCAGTCTGTCGACGCCTTCACAGGCAATAGCGATAATTGGTCAAATAAAACTACTTCTGAAATGATGTTAAAAAGTGTATCTTTTCATCGAAAGTAATATAATTTAGTATTGCGTAAAAATCAATAAAGATAACATTCCATTTCTGGATAATCTTGCTATCTTGTGTGTCGCAATGGACTGTCAACATACTACCATAAGAAGATGCCCCTAAAATGAACTCTCCGACAATATTACCACGCTTGGGAATAATTTCTACAATTTTAGCGGATTTAAATTTTGATGATCGTAAAATTTAACATTCCAACATCGGCAATAATGATCAATATTATAAGGACAAATTTTGTGGACTGACTGAGGTCACGTCCCGCAAGGGGAACTCCACTGATTGCTATGTAATTAGAACAGATTCCTCGAAATGTTTTACAGTTACTTTATACAAACATTTGTGGATAGTGCGCGAAACTCAGTCGAAACTCGCCTCTCCCTGAAAGCTTGGCATCCTCTGAAAGCTCGGCTCCCTTCTACTTTACAAGTACCCTCCGTAATCCCGCACCGAAAGAGGCTATGTCCCGCTGTAGGAGGGTTGATGCTCCGAGGTGGGCAGCGGGCTTGCCAGTTCGGGCAGGGGCCCCCCGGTCCACTGGATAAGAGAATGCTCGGCCATCTGTGTGGATTGAAAATGGTCCTTGAGGAGCATCTGAGAGAAGTTGCAGTGCATCTGGTAAGCATCATTTTCCCGCGCAGGTTCGTTGCACAGACGATAAAGATCTGAAATATTGTTTTATAATCAATGTTTTTACGTACAGAATCATTTCAATAACAGAAGACTTGAGAATTACCAATAAGGATTTATCAGGAAAATAAAACAAGTGAAGGGAGGACTATTTATTTCTCGTATTCTATGCATATTTTTTGTATTCTATGCATATTTCATACTCTTTCATATTGAGAAAAGTTGATTCAATTCACATATCATCTAAATGTTGAAGGAAGTTATTTCCAAGATGTTTATTTTACCATGGAAGTGGTTATGAACCAATAGGAACCAGAGTTAAAAAAAAACAATACCAAAAGAAATATGCTTCTTCTGTATGTAGTTTTCTGGAATATTTTGCCGTGTATATCTGATCTCTATGGCCGACATTTCGCATCCCATTGCAGGGTCAATCATCAGGGCTGATGTGACGAGTAAGTGTTGATGTTAAGATTCCATATATAGGTTAAGTATTAGCTTGCAATACCGTGCCATAAGCAGGGTGTGTCATAGTTTACATTAGGTTAAGTACCAGCTTACAATACCATATGGAAAACAGGGTGTGTGGTAATACCACAGTATACTAAGAACAGTAATACGTTTGCATACAAACTGGCCGCTACCCATTAGAATGTGTGCGTGCGTGCTCGGCGCCGAGTACGCACGCACTGTGACGCACACATTGACATAGAATATGGGGGCACAAGGCGGCGGCAGTAAGGGCCGTGCCTTCGGTGCCATTCGCGCTCGCAGCCGCCGCTTTAGAAAAAAAATGCGCTTCCTGAAAAAAATGCCTTTTTTTATGTTTGTGGTGCTTTAATAAAAAGGTGTGTTGATTATCACAAAGACTGTGAGTTTTTAAAAGTCTATGTTGATGTTAACCAGCGTTCTTGCAATATAAGTGCAGAAACTAGGTATACTAATTTACTCATGACTTTGTTGCCAATATAGAGAGGATGGGACAGGTCTTTCGCAAAGAGTTCGAAAAGGACCACATAAACATTAAAATTGGCACATCAATTTTTGAACAATTAAAAGAAATCATCGGAATCTCAGACGCTATGAGTTAAAAGAAAGGGAGTAAAAATAAAGTAAAAATAAAAGTAAAAACAACCCTAGCATCAACGCAAGAGTAGGCTAATAACTCGCCGATAGGCCGGAGATAAACTACTGTTCTGGGTATACTGTGGCAATACCGTTTCTGAGGCAGGTATTGTCATGAGTTTTTACGGCATTACGTCACCATTCCATCTAATGAATGATAATTATGTACGGAGTCAATTGATTCTGCAGCGCGGGATACCATGAGATTTTTAATTTTAGATCATCCTCCCTATTAATATTCACCGGGTATTTATATATCTCGAGTGTCTCCTTGACTCTTGGTTTTCCCTGGGATCATTGGCTCAAATGCAAAATGGTGGCCTATATCCAGAAAATGCTCAGCCAATGCTGATTTTCATGGATGGCCGAGTTTGCATGCTCTTTTATGCTCGTCAAACCTTTTAGAAAACGCGCACTCTGTTTATACCACATACACCTTGTCACAATCTTGGCAGTCGAGTCTATAAACACCGTCAGTCTCAAGGGATCTCGATCCTTCTCTGGTCTTAAAAAGGTCCTTTACATTGAAGTTTATGCCGAACGCTGTCTTAATATCTCGTTTTTTTAGCACTTTGGCAATCCTGTCATGAAATATACTTCACGAAAACACTCAGCGCTGAATATTTAAAAAAAAAATATTACCAAAACGGATGTCAACTTCAACTTCAACAAGTCAATTTATGGAAATCTAATAAATAATTATTTGAAGCATGAAGCAAGGTTAGAAATTGCATTTGAAATCAATATTTGAAATACATTAATGGCTGTTGAAACTTTACTATGAAGACAAACACAAAATAATCTGAAAAGGCTATATAAATACAGTAGAACCTCGTTATAACGAACCCCGTTATGCCGAAAAACGTCATATATTTAATTTTTTTTCAAAATTAATCTCCCGCAATAAATTTTTCATACAAAAATGTATTTATATAGCGAAATTTCGTTAGTTCCGTATGAAGACACATCCATACATTTACGTAAATATATAATGAATTTTTTTGTCAAGATGTCATCAGAGTGATAAGCAAGGATAGTTTTATGTCCTGCACCCGGCTGTCGTAAAAGGCAATCAATAAATCTCAGGATGGCCGCTCCTCTGCAATTTTTGTATTTTTGGGGATTAATTCTTTAAAATTTCTCCTTGGGATTTTAATGGGCCCCTATAAATCATTTTGCCATAATCCTCTAGTTGGGACAATAGTTTTATTGCCCATTGTCAAAAAAGGTTAGAATGAGGCACGTGTGTATTGTCTTCTAGAATCACATAAAAATATTGCATCAAATTTTTCATGCAGATTGTATCTACTTAAATGGAAATATCCCAATATGTATAACGAAAAAAAAACGTTTGTTCAAACAAAATAATAATATTGCATTGTTTTTCGCGCAAGCAAACACGCGGTGGGGAATAACCCCGCAAGCCGCCACGTCGCAGGGCACAAAGTCGCGCGCATGTGTACGGCCGCTTTTCTGTGAACGCCTCTACGATCATTTATTACGCGCAATATTATCAGAATTTTTCATTTTCTCTATTACCATCAACTTATATCACTTTTCAAATTATACTTGAATTTTTACATTTGATTGCATTGTGTACGGCATTTTCGAAGGCCATTAACTATCGGAGCGGCGCGGTGTTCGCGACATTTTCTGTCACCAATATTATCATCCGAGATTCTTATTTTGAGTCAAATAACTGAGTTAATTAAATACAAAACTATGTATGATGTTTTACTGCACGCGTTTACGGCATACGTACCTATGTAATTTATGTGACTATTAATTTTGGAAAAAAAGTGTCAGATTTCTCAGGGACATTAGTTTTAAATACTCCTAACTTCCTTTGTTTGCCGAATGTCTTATTACGTAGCATCCATATAAATAGCATCCATATAAACCGACAATGGGGACGTATTCTAAACCATTTGCGATCTCTTTTAAGGCCGCGGTACTTTTTTGCTATGGCGCACAATATACATATTAGGAAAAAAATCGTTATATGTGGGAATTCCTTATAACGAAATTGATATTTTTCGGTCCCTTGGATTTCGCAATAACGAGGTTTTACTGTAAATAAATGTTGAAGCATACACATGAGTACATGTATGTACGTTTGAGGCAAACAAATGGAAAAATGGGACAAACCTTTAAGAATGGCAGAAGCCCACAACTGGACGTGAACATCGGGTATCTTGCTCGCTAACTGCATGGCTGGTGTTACCATGTTCATACTTTCCCTCGAATTGCTGAGTGAGAGGAAAATGTGGCCGAGCAAAACGAGGGAGCAGGATGTCAGTCTGTTAAGGTCTTCCGCATTGGCCATCTTTAAGGTCTCTCTTAAATATCTCCTGGAGAAATAAAATGATATTAGAAGCAGTATAAATTTATTCATTTGTCAAAGATCTAATATAAGCTCGAAAGATGTACACATATTCACTACTGATGTCTATTAAAACATGAATTAGCCGCTTTTCCTCGAACGAACAAAGAATAGAATCGTCGTACTCACTTGGCCTCATTATATCTGGCCTGGAAGAAAGCCTGCAACCCCTGCACGTAATACGCAGCTGCCCGCAGTGAATGCGAGTGAGAAGGCAGAGTTTCGGGGTTAATGTGCTCCATTAGGCCTGCAAGCTCCGTCTCCCTCTTCCCTCGAAGGTACACGATGGCCAGATTCAGGTTGGCAAACGTCCACAGCTCACGTTCTTGCGATGACTGGAATAAAATGGATTACAGTTATACAAAATTGTCGCTCTCTATCATCAATATTCTTACCATAAGTATACAAGTGTCATCAATGTACTTATTATTTTCAAAGCCAAACATTCAAAGGACTCTAACTTGGTGGTCTTCTAAGACAAAGCTCAACCACTCCACCACTAGACAAATATCTTACTGCTGTATCATGTGAGTACAATACATTCCAAAGAACTAATATAAACTCTAATTGGAATTTATATATAACAGACCGTGATTGCCGCCAGGAATTGAGCCTCCGCTGCCTCCATGCAGTTCATGCTCATGGCGTACAGTCCGAGCAGCGTGTGCAGCTGCGGCCGATGAGCGGGGAGCAAGCGCGGGGAAGCCCGGCACAGAGCGGCACCCGCACTAATCTCCGCCAGCGCCTGCGACTTGTGTCCCGTGACCAGCCGGCACATGACCATGTGCTCCAAGAGCATCAGCTGGAACACCGACAGGATAGGTTTGTTGTCCACTACTGGAATTAAAAATGTGTATTCGAATTCAGAAACAACTTTTAAAGTAGAAAGCAGATTAACATATAAGATTTTGTCTGAAAAAAGAATAAAGGGCATCTTGCACTAATGGTGGATTGAAAATTTTATTGCCAGTAGCTCCACGCTTTAGTGGCAACATAAAGACATCTATTTTTCAAACAATGAACTATTTCACAATCAGCCTCACTACAGAACCCACTCATCAGCACTCCAAAAGAAGGATAGCTGGGAATCCACCTCACAGAAGGCAAAGAGTATCCTCTGAAGAGTAGACCACATAGGTCTATTAAAAGGAAGAAGATCACTGTTTATGGAACACATTGTTAATATTTTACGACAAATTATTTTTAAAATTTCAAAATGGCGGAGTTATGTGCTGCCCCGCAAAGGTCATTTTCTGTGTCGAACGCAACTGGTAGAGATATCACCAAGTTTGAGTGAAATTAAAAAAATTTTGTGCAAATGAAGTTAAAAATTCATAATTAGATATTGTGTGCTACGTGGTAGATAATGTTATAAGTAAGATGTGTGCAGTATTTGAAAAAAAAGGCTTAACAGTTTTTTGAGATATTTTCTCCACCAGTATGAAAAGGGGAGTTCTGAGAAAAACGCAATAGATCATTCAAAAATTCACCTATCACACCACCTTCAAATTGATACATCTCAGTCAATTTTTGGAATTTTTGAATGAGTGTTGACTCAAATTATTCTTATAAAATTCTCAAAATATTCAAGCTATAAGATAAAGTATTGATTTTTTGAAATCAAGATGGTGCAACCCCATAAGTCAATCCGATATCCGATCATAATGAAATAACAAATAATAGGCATGGTGACAGATTTTGAAATAACGTTCTATAATATAGGTATACGTCTAATATTACCAAAAATAACATTATTTCGGTAATAAACTAAGAACTAAAACTATAAACTAAGCCTACGTGACGTCAAGCCTAAGTAAATATTGCTTTACAAACTGGATAATTTTTTAGATTCCTTTCAAAATATTTTCTTCTCTAAAATCACTTATACTTTAATACTGTAATCATTGTACGTTTCACAGGCAGTTCTTACATTTGAGTTTGTCTATCTGTGTGAGAGCTTTGTCAGTGTACTTGTGCGCCTTCTCCATGTAGCCAGCCTGCATGGAGTGCATCACCGTCACCAGGTAGACCAGCACGTAGAGATGCTCCTTGGGCATCCACAAGAACATGTCGCCCACATTGCTACCGCATACCGCTGAAAATTAATTATACAAGATCAATATTTATCATGATAATGACAACTACGATACTTGTTATTATTAAACTGATAATTGAATCGATTTAACTGAAATCCACTACTATTTATAATCTATAATATGTAATTTGTTGAATAATATATTGAATATATATGTATGAATAATTTTGATATTGATCTTTTATAATATTATTTATATTTTGATACTGTTTAGGAAGATATCTTTCATCATTCAAACTATTAATTTTACAGAAATGTGTTAGCCCATTAGTCCTTGGGCCAGCTCGTTGATATAATAATTGAAAGAATAAATGATTTGTATAACAGAATACCTTCATCCGTTGGCCAATTGGGAGCCATAATAGTCTGTATACTTTGCTGCAGCTGCTTCAAGCAGGGCTTTACACTCTTCACTTGACCGGCCATTAAGTAGTGACATACCTGAAACAATCATAAATCAGACTTGCCAAGAGAAAGAAGTAAAAACTTTATTTCATATTGGTTAGGCCCACAGAGCATAGAATTATACAGAGATGAACTAAACCACTCCTTTAGGCAAGGGGATTGGAACACAGTGTAAGTATGTCCCCCCTCGTGTATATTTAAGACACATTTATAATGCAGTTAAAATATTTATTCTTGCAAAATTCAATACCCTAGTAGATAAAACATTTTTTACAGTAGACTTTTTTTTTATTTTTAAAAATTTCTCTTCAGGTAAATGTCTTTTTGTAATGAAGCACGATTTATTTATATTATCTTTTTATCCTTTTAGAGTATTTAGTTTGACCTTTTCATAATTGAATTTGCTGGTAATAATTGTTTTTAAAGAAGTCAATTGTAATTGAACCAGGATGACTATACTACATAGAATATTAAACAAGCGTAACATTAAAAAAAAGGTTTGAAAAACAAATAGAGCGAAATTGTGATAACCCTGTTGTATATTTTGTGGAATGAATTTGATTTATAAAAAACTACATTATTAATTTGTAAAATATATTCTTTGGTAAGTTCATACATTTTTTCATCATATTATGTTTGTTTTTACTGTTTTTTATTTACTTTATTTTATGGAAAAATGGCTGGCCTACAGGTGTCCCTCATAGTAAATATGGCTGGCAATTAAAAGGTTAATTCGTTAGCCAGTTGTTATTAGTTCTCTTGACTTACTCACGTACCTTGCTACCTCTTCATTGATAATGTGGTTAACCCGGGAAATAATTAATATACGTCAATTTGGCCACGACAGATCTTTATAATTGCTTTGATATAATCACAAGAAGCTAACGTCCTTTTACTACTTATAGTGCTGTATACAGACTGCCTTGTACTGTGTCTCAATGGCCTTATGTGGTCATTTTTTTCTAAATTTCTCCCCTAGCACAGGAATGAATTGCACAGTAGCGATCCAAAATTACAGAAAATGCTGTTCTTGAACACCTGTTCACGTCTGAATTAAAAGTATATATGCAATATATGTATATATGCAATCCCGATCCCGTGATATCGGGATCCCTCGAGATCTCAAAGCATTTTACGAGATCAATCCCGAACCGAAAAATCGGTTATCGGAGATTATCGGGATTGATCAGTATTTTTTATGTTTAATTTTATATATCTTTAGAGCTTTTAGTAAGTACTTAAAACTTTTGTTTCTTGTTCTAATAATGAAAATAGCTTTGAATAATATTTGCTGTATTTTATCAACCTAAGATAGTAATAAAAACTACTACTAGTTATTAGTTTTTACTCTACTACATTGACTGATGATCGGAAAAACATCTAAAAAAATTTTAATGCAATGATTAATAATGAACATTTTATTAAAATTGCTGATATAAAATGCAAGGCATTGTCGTTAATTGCTATTCAGCTCTATAAACAAAAAAAAAAACACAAAAGTATTCGGGATCCCGATCCGTAGGGATCCCGCGGGATTCGAAATTCTAATCTCGAGGGATCCCGAAAGGGCAATTCCGACTCGGGATTGCATTCCCAAATAAAGAAGTTATGGTTATGATTACTAAGGAAAGCATACAAAAACGTAAAATGAAACATACTTGCAATACGAGGAAATACACTTTCAAGTATTCCTTTTGATGTGGACTCCCTGCCCAGGAATCCACCAGGTGCCCGGCTTGATTTAGGAGGGGCAAGACTTCTTGTAACTTTTTGTCTATTAACAACAGCTGAAAGACGTAAATGAAATTACTAATAATTAGTGATGGTCAACCGTTATTTTAACCTGTTACACGAAGTACTGGTATTTGAGATTTGTATCTGATTGTGTCGATGATTGGTAACTGAGATTAAACTGTCATCTGTCGAATTGCAAAAAAATCAGTTACAAGTCTCAAATAATTACTGTTGTGTAACCGGCCAAGTAGTGACACACCATAAATTAAAATACCATCACTACTAATAATGTATGACCAAATGCTCTTTCTACAGTAATGATTACCTATACAGGTGTCTCATAGCTAGTAGCAAAAATTTGGGGACAAAAACAAAAAAGTCTTCTTCGTGCAATTTTGAATAGAAAATATTCTATACACTTTGGGTGAAATTTCGACAATTACGGGGATAAGCGACATCAAAGTTTGCAGTTTTTTTTCTCAATATTTTTGACTTTATTCCATCAAATTTAAGCCAAAATTTAAATATGAATCCAACACGATTATGACGTATTAGGCTATAATTTTACACCAAGAGAAGAAAGAAGAAATTAATATGTGTATATAAAACAAACTTCTAACGGGACCGCGATGGTCCCGCCCTGAAGCCTCAACAACCGTCGAGCTTGCACGTGAAGATGTATGAATGTGGATGAGGCGAGAGTTGTATGTCAGGACAGAAGAGTATGGCGCTCTATCCTCTCTGCCAACCCTCACGGGGAAACGGCATGATGTTAAGTTAGTTAGTTAAACAAACTTTTTTCTATCAATTTTTATTACAGTATTTAATACAAAATCAAATATTTTTGGGCCCAAGTCATTTTAACAGAATGACGAGCGGACATTATTACTGTATGTATGTGTTTTAGATGTATTTATTGTATGAGGGGTACAAAGGCAAAGGCAGCAATATCCAATAAATTTAAAAAAATATGTTTTGAATGCAGTCACCGAGGATTACTGATTTAGAATGTACTGAATTTGAGATTTTACAGGAAATTTAACTTTAACATTTAATTTAACTATACGGTGGAAAACAAAAAGTGAACATACCATTCCCCGACTAAGTAAAAATAGAACTCTGGTGTAGCTTGCATTGGAAATGTGTGCATAGTCAACTCCAACTCCCAGCAAACTACTCGCTATTTCATAATCCTTTTCAGTTGCATGAATTTGCTGAAAACAAGAAAGAAAAAATTATTGAAGACACCTGGAAAAGTCCATGTACAAGAATTATACTTTTCAGGGGACTAAAGAAATCAATACCGTTTTAAATTTAAAAAAAACATATATATAAAAATTTTGGCTGTTCAAGAGCCACACGATACTGAAAGCAAAAATATTTTGTATTTTAAATAAATAAGAATTGTTTTAAAAATTTATAAAATAGCGCGATGCGAATGACATTTAAAAGATTAATATAAAGGCTACATAAAAGTTTTTTCTCTTATTTTAATGCTTGTTCGATTACCAAACATTAGCAATCATAATTTTGCTTGCAACAGCTTTAGATAGTTGGACCGTGGATTTCCCCAACCATGAAGACAAGAGCATCCATGCCTCAGATTTTTCAGCTAGAATGTTCTTCCAGAACATCTTCTATTCGCAATTTTGCCTTGAACGATCCGGTACTCATCTGGATGTCTCGTGATATTGCCAAAATTTTTAATTGCCATAATTTTATTGTTTTAAGGATCTCTTTTTCCTTTTGCCTTCAGGTCATCAAATTGTCATTCGTAACCCGCTTATTTTTAGAATCCACATCTCAAATGCTCAAAGTCGCTTTAGCATTGTTTCGGTGAGTGTCCATGATTACATTCTACATAAAAAAAGTCCGGTGTACAGCATCGTATAATTTTCATTTGCAAATTTAAGGTTAGGTCATAGCTGCACAATATCTTCTTAATGCGGAAGAATGCAGCTCTGGCTTGCTTTATTTATTTTTATTTTATTTTATTTAGTTTACAAAACAGGCATCCTGTGCCCATAAATTTTATGCACAATGGTATAACATATTGTCATCTAAATATTTTCATATATAACTATGCGCGTTGTATTAGGACGTTGTAGACGAAGTCCATACTGCAATCTGACTAGAATGTACAAAGGTAAAAAATCACGCAAAGAGGTTGATTTGACTGTTGTGTCAATAATCATATTGTCGATAGCAATTAAATGGTTTTTTTAATTTCGGTTTACACTCTGAAAATATAATGCTTTACGAATGAATACATAGTATTAAATGTTCAAATAAATCGCAGTATTGGAGAGAAATATCCGATATTCGTATTGAAAAAATTTAAATGAAAGGCATTGCGTATTGTGATGATTCTAATGAGAAATGTTATTTGAATTTCACAAAGATTTATGACATTTAATATCCATTAAAGGATCCCAGTTTTCATTTAAACTGCATCCCAGGTAGACTGGAGACGCGAGAGCGTTGAGCGGCGATGAAAGTGACGCGACACTGACATCTGTGGGCGAGTAGACACTCCAGTCACCGCGAGGAAAAAAAGGCTAATACGAACACATAGAAGGTCCCATAAGAATAATTTCGGCTAAATCCAAGATAATGGTCTCATTGCATATACAACGAAAATGAGTATTTCACTATATTATTGAATGTACTAATAACAAAATGAAAGATAATTTACTTTTAAATAGTAAGTATTAAATAAGATATTACACTTTAAATTTCCGAAAAATGCACTGCACATTTTGACATCTCATAGGCAATATATGAGGTTAGGTTAGGTTATTAGGTTTGGTTTGTTTAATTTAGATTACGATTATTTTAGTTAGATCAAATTAACAGGACGTTAAATTATATAGTGAAATACTTATTTTCATTGTATGAACAACGGGACCATCATCTTGGATTATTCCATAATTTCTACCTGCAACCCGGGCACGTGGCCTCGCATCACCAATCCCATTTCACCAGCGGACCAACACGGACCTACTATTTACCGAAGTATGGGAGTGCGCTAATAACGGAATAACTCTTTGTCGCGTGTTTCCCCGCATAAACGTCCTAATACAACGTAAGAGTGCCGAATTTCACGTGTGTAACATTGTGAATTCATCTACCATTAGTTATTGAGTGAACCAAACACCGAAATCTGGTATGGACATTTATTCTGGGGTTTGAAGTAACACCCCAGAGACTATTTTATCTACACTTTTTATTCTGATTACATCTACGTACAGACTACCATCACCGATTCTCTTAAATTGCTAATGATAATGTTTTTTTCGCATTTAGTGCAAGACCGTAAGCTTCGCATGCATTAAGCACTTGCGCCAGTAATACTAGAAGACAATCTATATAGTCCGCTAGAATCGGTTACACGGATGATACCCTGATTGTTATTCTATAATTCCTTCCCATTTATTACCAAGCCTTCTCATGCTTCACATAGAGGATCCTCTGGTGCAGTGGTCGCAATATTTTATAGCTTTCTGTTTTTTCAATAATAAAGCTTTCTGTGATTTCAATAAAAGTTGAATTTAACCAATCCGATGGGATAGCACCTGAGTTATGTACAGGTCGCAGAGATTTTTCAGTACAATAAAACCTCGTTTTTTTAATTTCAAGAGCAAAAAAAAGATTTTAATTATGTGGAAATTCCGTTACTAAAAAAAAATGTCAATACATGTTTCTATCAGTATAGCTGAAAAATCAGCATTATTTTTAATATTTGGAAGATTGAAAAGGTTGAAAAAAAATTTATTAGAAGGCATTGACATTTATATGATATGAATTTTAATAAAATGTTGTCAGCATCATTTTTAAAGCAATTCCAATATTTTCATCAATCAAGCTGATTACTAAGTACAGCCTTAGGGCCGGTCTTATAAACGTCCGTTAATTAGATTTCAGACCAAATAAACCGAAATTTGATACAAATGTCATTTTTTTCGTCTTATAACAATCAAATTTTAGTAAAATTTTACCAACGGCCGATACCGACAGTCGAACCACCAGTTTATCGGCCGTTAGTTGAAATTGTCGGAAGTATGAGAGATTGACGTATTATTTTTTAAAGTTAGTTCCGTAGTCAATTTGCGTTAATGCTATTTGTTTAACATGTACATATATACATTTTCAAGGAAAATTGTTTTCAGATAGCGATGTCCAGCTATTATTGTATTAAAGTTCGTTAGATAAAGAACAAACTCGACGACAAAGAGTGTTCAATATACGAGTGGATTATTTTAATATTTTAGATGACGCAGATTTTATCTACCGTTTTCGCTTGTCGAAAAGGTCTGCTTGAGAGCTTCTAGAAGATATTGGGCAAAATGTAAAAAGGCGCATGCGTAGGAATCTGACTTATCACCAACCACACAATTGCTTGTTGCCTTGAGATTCTATGCACTCAGATCAATATCATCAGCTGCTTCAGACTTTATTGGGATTTCAAAGGCTACTGCCAGTGTAGAGTATAGTGTTGTGGAAAGTATTCCAAAAATTTGGTGGGAGCGAGAAATTTTAGGTTATGTTTAAAGAAGTTATGTTTCATTTCCATAGAAAAGAGATATAATTCGCCTCTGATAGCTCTAAAATTATAGACAAGAGCAGTACGATATTGCGATACTTACGGACGGTAAAAAAACTTTTATAAAACGAGTGTCAGTAACATTTATAAACGAATGGCCATCCGTTAGTAAATTGTCAATTTACTAACGGAAATTTGGTCTCTTGTTTATAAGACCAGCCCTTAATGATTATTTAAAACTCACAATACAAAAGTTTTCTCAACATTGCTTCAATTACTATATCACAAATTTACTAAAAATTTTCAAGTGTTTGCCAAACCCAAAAAAATGCAAAACATAACTTACTGCTAATTGAAATATCAGTCTACAATGCCAATACACACTATGTTGAGACAATTCTATTGCCTTCCTTAGTATTGGTTTTGATAATGTTGATTGTGCCTGTTGCTCATATAATTCAGCTAAAACACTTGCAGCCTCAAATTTCACATCATCAAATCCATGAATAGACTGCGATAAAAGCCACTGCAAATAATAAAATACCATAAAAACAAATTTGCTCTAATTACAGAAAACGACAAGATGTTAGGTTATTGTTTATGTTTTGAAATGGTTGGAGGTAACATTAGATCAAATTGTACCTGTAAGGTATCAGTCACACAAAAAAGACCATAAGCGACGTGGCAAAAATATTTAAATTAAATATTATCATTGCCAAACAGCTATAATATAAGAAATAATGAAGATCTTACACTTTGTTCCAAATGAGTTCTCGCTAGGTCAATGTTTTTAGTATGGGTTAACAGAATATTTCCCAATTGTAAATGTGTTCTAGCTTCCACTCTTGAAGGGGGTTTAAAATTAAAAACGGCTTGTAAACACTGGATACAACATTTTATATTTGGTGGGTTTGTTGTCCTAAAATTCTCCGCCAAACCCAATAAAGAAATGTACCAAGCGTCTTGCGAAGACGCCATTTTGACATTTCTGAACGAAGTTGTGCCTTTGGAAATATTGAAGCTAATGTAGCGAAATATTGTAAAAATGGCGAAATATTTTTACGTACCTACTTATTTAAAAGTCAAAACAAATAAAGTCCTCCATATTGGTTACCTATGTCTTAAAAAAATATTTTTAATTTTAAATATTTTGCACGAATAATAAATTATTTAACAGACATTTCTAGACCAATACTTAAATTTAGGTACAGGTTACGCTAGATTAAACGTAATTTTGTGTACAAACTATGAAATATTTTTTTCAGATGTTGATACAGAATTATAATAAAAAACTAACCCATGAAAAACAAGTTTTTATTTGACTCCCTTTCTTTGTAAATTAAGTTTACCATCATGTAGTTAAATAATTGATTGACTGAAAATGAATCATGTCTAGAAAAATATCTATGTCAAAAATTTCTAAAAATATCTTTTTATCTCCATTTGAATTTTCTTTTCGTTTTATTTCCTCTTACATTCCCTTTGGCGAATGAAAATCTTAACAATTAAAGAAGAATTAAAACATATAACATAACACCAAACTTTATATATTTCGGAATTTAATATATTTCTAAAATGTCAGATGTTTTGAGCTTTGATAAGACACTTCATGCTTTGAAGATTAAATTCTAAAAACATTTGTCAGTCAATTTAATCAAGATTTTGATAGATTCAATTATCAGCAATATCGTACCTTATGAATTTCGAGCGTCAAATGATTTAAAAAAGTCTGAATCAGATTTGAGTAATGTAGAATTATTCAAAACTAAGCTGAAATCTAAAAGAAATAAATTATTATTTGATTTCTTCCCAAAAAACCGAATTTTGCTGTCATCTGTGAACCAATTGTCACAAATTTTCGAAATTCTTAGTGAAGTACCTATTATACCGACGGAGTAATTCAAATTTTAAATATTCCGTGACGTCATCAGGCCGGCGTTGGTAGTTAACAAACTTTTCTGTAATGATTCCAATTTGAAAAAAAAAACATTAAAATTTCTAAAAATCCAAAATTATACTATAATTATTAATTTTTTTAACTAAAATTGATAGATCATTTTTATCATTGCCAGGAGTCTGCTTGCAAAGTTTCAGCTTGATTGGATCACGGGAAAAGGGTTAAAAATTGATCCAAAGTTTTTTCGTCAGACAAGCAAACAGACGTTACGAGTTAAAATAAAGGGAGTAAAAATGTATAAATTGTTTTGCTGTGTATTGGTTTATGGCATAATTGATGTTCTGATGGGCGTGTTCCATCATCAGAACAGATGTGTGAAACCCTGAAGAAATTATATATCTATACTAATATTATAAAGAGGAAAGATTTGATTGTTTGTTTGCATTGAATATGCTCCGATTTGAAAAATTCTTTCACATTTAGAATCCTACATTATCTCGGATGAACATAGGCTATAGAATATTTTCAAAAAAGTTAGGGATCCGTATGAAAACTTCGATAATGTAACCCAACGTGTGAAAAAAATACCTATAAAAACCTTATATCGCGTACGCTGCGGAAATTATTGACAATAGAGCAAAGTGAAGTACTACTATATCTACAAAAAAGACCGTGGTACCATATGTCTAACTATTACAGTTATGTTATAACTACTTTTTCAGTTTTCAGAATTTACAGAAATTTCCAACAGAGGGCCGCAATTATAGTTATGAACCTTGTCGCTACTGCAGCACCATCGCGCCTGATTTTGGCCTATCGTCCAACGCTATCTATACGTGCGTCCTACAAACAAGAATCGTGGAAGGCATGGTTTGAGCCTCGAATAAAATGGTTTGAAGGTTGAAAAAAATTTTCATCGCAGTTTTCATGCGAGATGGTTTGAGCCTCGAATAAAATGTAAAAAAAATTCCGTTATCTTTCATCTCATTTTTATTTATCTTCATTACCAATGATATATTATAATACATCAATGTTCATACGTAAAAGAGTATATACCTGTGTATACATATTCCTAAATTCTTTCTTTACCCAGGTTGAAAAACGAAAAAATACCGTCAAGATACAAGCATTTTAATTTTATTTGGTGTTTTATTAGTAATCAATTTCTGAGAAAATGTTACCAACTTTGAAGTAAAATTGTCCGGTCAAGGGAGGTCAAATCGAATATATTTTATAGAATACAGCGTAAAACTATCAATGTATATAATATTAATGTTTCTTTGTGAACATTAATTTAATAATGATTTTAGACAATATAGACGAACAGAACGTTACGATAAAAATGATTGATTATTATGTTATCTATGTTCTCAATTCTCAGTGTTTTTATCTTAGAATGTTGCTACACCACGTAGGGAAGACCGGGTATGGAAGTCACATTTTTTTTCTTTTGCATTTTTAGTGCTCTTGTTTTTAGTTTAGCATTGACATTTGTATATCAAAGTATAGTATATTTATTCCACTTTATGATTAATTTGTGCTTTTCTTCTAAAATTTATTTATTGAGGACATATTTCATTTTTTGTAAAAAAAGAGAAGTGTGTTGGTTGTCACATATTAAAGGGGTAGGAAGTCACATAGTAAATTAAGATAGGATTAAAAATCAGAAACACTTATTTTAATGACATGAATGTTTTTATTCATTAAAACAATTAATTCTGTACTTCTTCAATAATTATTATAAAAAAAAGCAAAATGTTTTTAAAAAAAAACAAAAAAATAAAAAATACTCAAACAGTAAAAAAAATAGTTTTAAGCTAATAACAACTTTACCTTCGAATTTAGAACCCTCAATTAAAATCAAAAATTTACAAACCTACTTAGTCGACTCTTTGGACGCAATATACTTAACAAAAATATATTTAGTCAGTCTCAAAAATTAGTCTGAATATTCAGAATCATAATTATGTCATACATAATATGGTAGTCCAGGCGTGCATGCTTTGTGATCCCATAGCTTACAATCCTGGCACTGAAGCCAGATTTCTGTAGGCTTACTAGTAGAAGACAAGTAGATCAAACAAAACTCTTCATCCTCTTTTTCATCTTCGTTGCTGTCAACTGTTATCTTTTTAATTTTCTTTTCTTTAGATGCCTTTTTATTTTCATTATTTTCACTAAACACTCGTTTCGATACTTTATTTTTCTTACTTTCTTGTTCTTTTTTTCTTTCTTCTAAAAATGTCTTCTCCGGTGTATCTGTCAAAATTGCTATTCGTCTATCAACTCGCTGCGATTTGCGAGGAAGTGCTTTTGGTAGGGGCTTCAAAACCTGCAGATATATTATTAGAGAAGTCTTCGAACCACTTGAACCGAGATGAGTGTTCGTTGTCGATTCCTTTGTAGCATGATCCTGCGGTGATATTTCTGGTACTGGACAATTTGCCGAGCTCTGTGGTGTCACTACACGAACACTAAAATTAGCATTGTCATTTTGATCCAATGAAAGAAAATCAAGGACAGGAAGATCAATTCATAGGACTGTTAAGATCAGAATTATCCGTTTGATTTTCTGTGGTATTATGCACTATATCGGGATCAGTAACCGTAATTACTGGTCTGTCTGTGACAGAGGATGGCATAAAATCGTGCTCTTGAAAAATGTCTCGATTAAATGGACAAATTGTAGGTTTTCACATGTGACAACAAGCCCCCGACGCCTCGAGATAACCAGCCCTAAAACACGTTTTAGAAAATAACCTCTCAAAATAAAGTTAAAACAATGTTGTGTTTAAAAAGAAAGGTTGCATTATTATACAACACTTATTTGATATGACAAATACATGCAAGGGTACATAGACACGCATATACTTATACTTACGAGGCTAGACACTGATGCACAAAAAAATACTTTCGGTATGCGAAAAAAACGATTGTGCGTTTCGCCGCTACTACGTAGCAGAGTGGACTGAGGTGACGTAGGAAGGGAGGTGTTGCCGTCGCGCTAGTTTGACGTCACACAGCGGATTCATTCATTAATTACTTTCTCCGTTATAGCTGCTGTGACAACCTACCCGTGTGACAACCTTACCCGGTCTCCCCTACGCGGTCCAACCTCATTCGAGTACTTAAAAATCGTTAACGGAGTTCTCAAAGAGACCTATCAAGCAGCTTGCTTTTGCTTTGCATGCAAATGCAAAGCAAATGACCACTGGGAAAATACTCTGAGAGAAGCATCGCTTTCGCAATGTCCAGTACAATTGAGAGAGTTGTTTGTAGTCATACATTTATTTTGTCAGCTATCGAAACCACTGAAATTATGGGACAATTTCAAAGGCGATTTATGTAAAGATATTAGACACAGAATCAGGCAGCAAAATCAAGTCTTCGCCTTACCATGCAGTGAGGACATTTATAACGAAGGTTTGATACAAATAGAAAATAAACTATTACAATTAAATGATAAAAGCCTAAGTGATTTTGGATTACCTTTTTAGTTCGTACAAAAAACAATGCTACTGTGACACATCACTATAATACAAATTATTTAACCGCTTTTGTCAATGAAAACCTGCCAAAATTAGTCCCAGATCAAAGACATGCTTTTGAAACTATAGTCAATAGCGTGAATAATAACAAAAGAAAAATATTTTTTGGATGCGCCTGGTAGCACTGAAAAGACGTTTCTTGCAAATTTGATACTTGCTAAGAAAAGACAATCAGGGAAGATAGCGATAGCAGTTGCTTCGTCAGGAACTGCTGTAACTCTCTTAAAGGATGGAAAAACTGCTCATTCTACTTTTAAACTTCCGCTACAGTTGCCGGCAAACTTCATGAAATTCTTTGGCTAAGTGGGGGAATGCGCAGAAGACGAAATTTGGGTCTCGTTGGTAGAAAGGTAGATGCGCAAACGTCCCCCCACTACGCCGCAGAATTTCAAGATGTTTGCCGCCTACTGTATCCGTAAATCTTGAGCAACAATCTACATGTTCTATCTGAAAAAATGGGCCTCTTGGTAAATTACTACAAGACGCCTCATTGATTTTGTGGGATGAATGCACCATGAGGCATAGAGCACATATAGAGGCCGTGGACAAAACCTTAAAAGATATTAGAAACTCCTCTGCTCGCATGGGCGGGATTCCTTCTGGACTGCCACCACACGAATTGACTTTAAAATTCGGAATTTCAATCATGCTTTTGAGAAATTTAAGCCCCTCGAGCATGTGCAATGGGACGAGGCTGCTTATTAAGGAATTGAAGGACAATTTATTTGTAGCGACCATTATCACCGGCCCAGCAGCTGGTCAACTAACTCATATATCGAGGATATCGATGATCCCAACCGATCTGCCAATCCCATTTAAACCTACGAAAATAATGTTTTACTCATGGCCAACGATGAGTCGGACCTCCTGAAAAACAATTTATTTTGCTGCCACAAAATAAAACAACATCAAATATCGTTTACAGGGAAGCTCTGATCCAATAAATTTAATGGCTTATGTTTTGTAGACATGATATTTTTACAAACATTAGAAATAAAAATTAAATAATCAAATATTAAAAAATAACAAAGAAAAATAAAAAATAATAACAAAAAAATTCATTAAAATAATTATATCCAAACTTTCTTTATAATGTACTCTTTTTTAGTAACCCCCGACGCAAAAATAAGGGTGTATGTGTGTGTGTTAAAATTTATAATTTTTTGTTAAATACCCGTGCGAAGCCGGGGCGAGCCGCTAGTTATTATCTAAACGTACATCTCAATATACTCCACTCCCAATATATTCACTCCCTGAAAGTACCAGAGAGTACTGAGAAATGCCTGCTGGTCTCAGACTCAATGAAGGGAAACTTCTGAACTACTCCTCCACGCGGTAGGGGGCGGGCAACGTCACAGCTCAGTGACGGCAAATATAGACAGGGACCGAACGCTGTCGGTATAAGCTGGCTCCCAACTTTTCCTCCGGGATAAAGTTGGCAGGACACTGTGATGCCCTGGGGGGAAGAAAAGCCCCCTAAAGGCGGAAGAACCTTCGTGGTCAACGGCATAGAATGCGGAAAGCAAAAGGGAAACTACCACATTAAAGGCCCATTGTGGCATCCCAAGAAACAACAAGCATGGAGTGCTTGTTGCAGACCAATCCTAGGATTGCGACCCAAAAAAAAATATACTTAATTGTATTCGTAATATTCATTAAAAATGTTCTCAGGTTTTCACGGCCGTTCAGAATCTTCTCTGTATAGTTTTCTGGGACATTAGGATACGAGAAATTACAATTCACCATGAAAAAGAAAATAAACTACCATTTCTGGATGTAGAAGTGAAAAGGAACACAGATGGTAGTCTCGAGCACAGAATCTACAGAAAGCCGACCCATACGAACCGCTATTTACATGCAGATTCCCACGCACGATTTCAAAGAGGGTTGACGAGCATGAAAGAGCATGCAAACTCTGTCATCCAAAAAAATTGGCATTGGCTGAGCACTTTCTAGATACTGGCCACCATTTTTCATTTGAGCCGAAAATCTTAGGAAAGCCAAAGATTCACCACACACGCCTGGTCAAAGAGGCAATCGAAATATATAAGCACCTCGTAAATATTAATAGCGATGACGGTCTTAAATTGAAAACCTCGTGGTATCCGGCGCTACAGGAACAATTATTAAATCGACGACTCCGCACAGTCAGACTTCCAACAGTAGATAAAACAGCGACATAATGCTATGGAAATTCTTGACAACACCTGTCTCCGACACGGAAGCACAACACATCAAGATCGAGACATACACATCCTGATTTCGACACGTTACTGCAATCCAGTACGTAACCTAACACAAACTTGGACACACCCTGACTTTGGTACGGTATTGCAAGGCAATACTTAACCTACACTTCAACACGCACTCTTCACGTCAGCCCTGATGGTGGACCCTGCAATGGGATCCGAAACGTCGGTCAGAGAGGTCACATATACACAGCAGAATATCCCAGCAAACTATACACAACCGTAAAATTCATGTATATTAAAACCTAAGTACTTACTGATATCAAACTATTCATATTTATTTAATTATATTTTAAGTTTTTTTTTTCATTTATTGGTTTTCTTACAGCCATATAATTAATAAATCTTGAAAAAAACAATAATTGATGTACAGAGCCTTGGGCCAATTACAAGAAAACACATATATACAAGAATATTATATATATATAAACTATTTAAAATACTAAATCAAGTGAGTACAAATAGTTATCTACTAAATATACTTTGTATAGGTAGGTACTTATAAGTTATAGGTGTATATTTTTTAAATTAAATTTTTAATGAGGTACCATCTAGGTATTGAATTATCAAAAATGTTATTTACCCACCTAACGGGACAAGAAATTATTTTTCAATTTTGTAGTATTTTGGCTTTTCAACCATACAATTTTCCAAAAAGTGTCAAAGTGTAAGTTTGACGTTAGTGCTACTTAATAAAATATCTTGTCACCAATGTAACGAGTATGACGTATTTGTTAACTTTTATCATATTTTTCTGAAATTACTCTGGAACCATTTTGATGAGGGGTGGAGCTAAGAACGAGTATACCAGGTCATATAAAATTCTTTAAACTCTATACACCATGCCTACCAGTTAGAAAGATTGTATGTGTGTGATAGATGGTCCTAGAACAGAGATGGTGAACCCATGATACATGTGTCAAAGGTGACACCGCGACATTGACATGATATACACCTGGGTGGGTTCTGATCGTCCACCTCTCAGAGGGCAGATCTCCGGCTAGCTTGCCGCTCTGTGGTGTTGCTAAATCTAAAAATTACTAGGAGATTGTCACTGAAGAAAGGTGGCGGGAATTGGAATAAAAAGAATTTAATTTATTTCAATTTCAATTTCAATTTCAATTTCAATTTTTATTTATTACATAATATGTACATTACAAACATTATGTTCAATGCATACATATTATTAACTTACATCTAAAAATATACATATACACATATACATACACATCCATATACACATATACATAAACACATATGTATACATACATACACATATACATATACATACATACATACACACACATATACATATTGTGTATTAAAATACTAATTTATTATTAAACAATTATTAAACAATTAGAAGTGACCTGTATAATCTGGTCAAAGGTGTAGGAGAATCCTGCTTCGGAAAACCCCCTCAGACACATGGAATATATCAATATCCAAAGCGATCTTGTTCAGCATAGCTGTAGCTTTTCCAACAGGCATAACCATCGGCAGGTTGGTCCTGTATATTGGAATGTGAAACAATCTATGCTGACGATGTCTAAGGTAATTATCAGGAACATACAAACCAATGCTCTGCATAATTTCAGTATTGTCGATCATACCGCGCAACAATCGATAAAAGTGTGTAATCAAATACACATTCCTTCTAGTCTCTAAACTATTGTAGCCAAGCATACCCTGGAGAAACTCGGTTGGGTAAAGCCAAGGATAATGCCCGTACTCTCTCATGTAGAGATATCTCAGAAACTTCTTTTGGACTTTCTCCACCATATGAGAGTACTTGCTCTCATGTGGCCCCCAGATCATCGAGCCACTCTCGAGTCTACTCCGCACCAAGGAGTTGTAAAGAGTTCTCAGTACGCGGGTATTCTCGAAAACCCTGGCAGTACGCAGAACAAAACCTAACATTCTCAGAGCATTACCACTGATCGTCTCTATGTGATCGTGAAATGTCAGGCTGCTTACAAATTTAACACCTAGATCTTTAACATTCGATGTTCTTGTCAGATTTTGGTCGTTCATTTTGTAGCGAAAAAATAGAGTTTTTTGGGCCCTAGTGAAGGATGTAACCGAACACTTGGAAACATTAAACAAAAGTTTATTTCGTCTTCCCCATTCACATATATTTGATATATCTGTTTGATATATACATATTTACATATAATTTATATCAAAAAAAATTCCACAAATGCTTTACTGGTAATCTATTATCTAATCTTAATATCTACCTTACATCTACCGGTGTACTTCCGGCCAGGAAGTCAGCGGGCCGAGCTATCTCGGCTTTCCGCTGACGTTTGTTAATCGTTGATCTCTAGATAAGCTTGACACGCAGTTCATTTTGATATTTTTCGAATTCTAGTGTACCTACCCAAATTGTTCGTCATCACTGCCCTAGGGTTATCAATAATCTTTTGACGGTCTGTTTCCTAAAAATAAAGTCACATCAATGTAGGTACAGTAGCCGGCAAACATCTTGAAATTTTTTCGGCGTAGTGGGGGGAAGTTTGCGCATATGTACCATTCCACCAAGGAGACCCAAATTTTGTCTTCTGTGCATTCCCCCACTACGCCAAAAAATTCAACTTGTCAGCAACTGTACTTAAATTTAAGCCGCGACATTTACACCATTCTACCTTACTAACCAGACAATATAATTTAACTGCTCGAAGAACATTTTTTCTTCTTCTGTATGAAGGCTTGAACTTTGTGGTGACATTATTATTAAAATAAAACACAAATTACTTTGTTTTCACCACTTTATTAGATTAAAAAATCTACATGTTTCGAGAACAATGTTCTCTTCATCAGGATTATTGTGTACTAATCTTAAAAGGTGAAACAAGCAAATATGTTACGGTGAAGGGGTGGTTGAGGGGGTTGGTGAATTGATTCTGATTTCGCAAAACATCTAATAGAATTTGACCGTACATTTGATATTAACACAGGCTTAAAATTTTTACATTTCAACTATAAGATACCTCAAATAAATAATTTAGAAATACTCGAAATTAGGAAAAATGTTAATATTAGGTCCTTACATATGAAATTGGCGTTTAGTATGGGAGTAACATAAAGCCGATTTTTTTTTATTATAATATATTTATTTAATCAAAGTATGTACCATTGCTATCTATGCACTTTTGCCATCTCATAGGTAGTTCATCGATCCCTTTACTAAAAAAACCATTCGGACGGGAATCAATAAAATCTTTGAAGGCGGTTTGGACTGCCCCATCGGAGTTGAATTTTTTCCTTTGCAAGAAGTTATCCAAATTTCGAAAAAAATGGTAATCTGTTGGGGCAAGGTCCGGAGAGTACGGTGGATGTCTTAGACATTCCAATTGAAGCTCCTCTAATTTGGTAGCCGTCTGTTGTGCAGTGTGTGGTCTAGCGTTATCATGAAGCAGCAGTGGCCTAGAGCGATTAACCAGCCTCGGTTGTTTAGCAGCTAGCTTTTCCATCATGGTTTGCAGTTGCTGACAATAGACATCTGCCGTAATCGTCTGGCCAGATTTAAGAAAGCTGTAGTGAACGACACCAGCACTAGTCCACCAAACGCTCACAAGTAACTTTTTTGGAGTCAATTTTCGCTTGGGGCATGGTTTGGCTGGTTCAGGGTTCAGCCATTGCGATGAGCGCTTTCAATTATCGTACAGGATCCACTTTTCATCACAGGTAATGATTCGATTTAAAATCCCTTCATTATTGTGCCGGTTGAGTAATGCAACGCAGCAGTCAACGCGCGTTTGTTGATTTGCTTCACTCAATTCGTGAGGTACCCACCTTTCAAGCTTTTTCACCTTACCAATTTGCTTCAAGTGGATTAAAACAGTTTTATCACTAACACCGCAGCCTGCAGCTAACTCGGATGTGGTTTGCGATGGATCCGCTTCCACAATAGCCTTCAATTCTTCATTATCAACTTTGGTCTCCGGCCGTCCACGGGGCTTGTTCTGCAGGTCGAAATTTCCAGAACGAAAACGTTGGAACCAAAAACGCACTGTGTTTTCTTTTGCGGCACCGTCGCCATACACATCATTAATCCTTCGAGCCGTTTCTGCAGCACTGGTGCCACGGTGGAACTCGTACTCGTAAATAACGCGATATTTCAAGTTTTTCATTTTGTAAACTGAGTGACGCAAAGAAAAAAACAATTGAGGAAAAAACAAATGAATTATAATTTTCAAAACACAAATACATGAGTAAATAGCTGTATAAATTTGGATTTGGAATTCCTAACCAAAGAGAAGATATTTGAGATCAAATTTGCCAGTACGGCAAAACGCCAATTTCATATGTAAGGACCTAATATAATAAATACACAGACGAAATTTTTGCATAATCCTATTTTGAATATTTTTCCACTTAACATTCCAAATGACCCATAATAATCAACACCTCGAACCCCCCCCTCCCCTCACCAACCCCCTCAACCGCCCCTTCACCGTAACATATTTGCTTGTTTCAACTTTTAAGATTAGTACACAATAATCCTGATGAAGAGAACATTGTTCTCGAAACATGTAGATTTTTTAATCTAATATAGTGGTGAAAACAAAGTAATTTGTGTTTTATTTCAATATAATTTCTTCAGTATTCAATGCCTTATTTTTTATCGGAGAAACCAAATGATACCGAAAATAATTGAAAAATAATACATTTTCACACGAAGCAAACACATTGTGGTGAGACATAATATCTTTAAATAAAATAACTATTTGCATAACACCACTTTATTGAGTATACACCAACTAGTTTCAACTCACAGCCGAGTCTTCATCAGGGTTGAGTATTAACCAAACTAAACAAAAACAGAATTACAAGCAATCAAGAAAGCATTAAGGGAAGAAAGAGAGAGAACGTCAACTGTGGTGGGGGTTGGGTGAAAGAGAGCGGGTATGGGCAACTAGCGAAGGGAAAAACTTCATTTCAAAATGAAGACTACAACACACACACGTTCACCAGTTTGAAGACTACAAAGTGTACACTACAATTGTAGTACTACGAAATGAAGTGAAGTAAATGAAGTGAAGTAATGAAGTAATTGTAGTATTAATGAAGTGAAGTAATGAAATGAAGTAATTGCAGTATTAATGAAGTGAAGTAATGTAATGAAGTAATTGTAGTATTAATGAAGTGAAGTAATGAAATGAAGTAATTGTAATAATAATGAAGTGAAGTAACGAAATGAAGTAAATTTTTAAATGAAATGAAGTATTTTTTTCCCAAATAAAAATTTAGCGAGCTAAAAAAAAAAAAAGGTCAACGACAAAAATATTTAAATAAATGACGATATTTTCTCCAAAGTAACATTTGGCGACCTAAAAAAAAAAAAAAGGTCGCCAGACAGATTTCTTCGTTCGATTCCAAAAAATTTTCAAACCATGGGGGGGGGGGTTGTTACAGTTTCCAGAGATTTCTCCGTTTAGCTACATCAACTTCCCAAAAATTTCTTCATAGCTCCCAAAATTTTTCAAACCATGGGGGGGGGGGGTTGTTACAGTTTCCAGAGATTTCTCCGTTTAGCTACATCAACTTCCCAAAAATTTCTTCATAGCTCCCAAAATTTTTCAAACCATGGGGGGGGGGTTGTTACAGTTTCCAGAGATTTCTCCGTTTTGCTACATCAACTTCCCAAAAATTTCTTCATAGCTCCCAAAATTTTTCAAACCATGGGGGGGGGGTTGTTACAGTTTCCAGAGATTTCTCCGTTTAGCTACATCAACTTCCCAAAAATTTTTTCATAACTCCCAAAATTTTTCAAACCATTGGGGGGGGGGTTGTTACAGATTCCAGAAAATTCTTCATATATCTACATCAACTTTCCAAAAATTTCACGTAAAAAATACACTATTTAAAATGTGTTTCTCATACTTTCAATAACTTTGAAGTGTATGTACTTTGTAGTGTTCGCTTTGAAATGAAGTGTACTATTTGAAGTTTATACTTTCAATAACTTTGGTGTTTGTAGTTTGTAGTGTGCGCTACACATCAAAATGTGCGAAGTGTGCACTTCAATGTAGTGTAGTACTACATTGTAGTAGTGAGTACAGAGCGGACCCATCACTATGGGCAACACCTCCTCTAGGAGGTATTGGTATGGGTGGGTGCAGTTAATTGGAAGGGGAATATATCTAGATTCCCCATCCAATTGTGTTATGTTGTTGTGTTGTGTTGTTCCAAAGTGATGTTACACAAATAGTTATTTTATTCAATGAAAAAGAATAACTTTATTGTAAAATAATAAATCAATCGTTTTAAAGAATAAAAAAATCTGAGGTCCTTGTTGTAATTTTATTGAAAAAATGATGTTTAAATATTTTAAAAGTAAAATCATCTGATAAAAATTACGTTCTTTTTTAATCTAAATAAATTCCATAAACTACAGCTTGAACATAAAAATTATTATTTTCATATGTATGTTCCACATATCTGTCTTTTTCATGATCCCAAAGAAATGAGTGACATATTTGAATGCCTTGCATTTTCTTCTGTCCAATAATAACAGTTACAATAATACGGTACCTAAAATAAATCATTAATCGATAAATAAAATATGTCATATCATTTTAGGTAGATTGAATTATATATATAAAATTTCACAAACCTGTCAAATTGCTCTTGTTTGATTGAATTTTTCATTTCATCGGCTAAAACAGTACAAAGGTCGGAAATATTTTCTTCAGAAATTTCAACGTCCTGTAGATTCATTTCCATAATATTTTGAATATTTGTCTTTACTTTCGTTGAATTGAATGGATTTTTTGATTCCAAACGATATGTATTCTGGTACAATCTAGAAGTACGATTTCCAATCATCCTTTTTGGAGTAAGGCTTGTCATTTTTTTCAAATCAAGTGAAATATAGTAAAAGATAAAACTGATATTTTACTTAACCTCTAAATTTGTTTAATCGATGGTGTATTGTATAGTCCGTCCAACTTATCTGGAGAATAAAGGAGGGCGTCCCAATCGTTGTGGTACTGCCCATAGTCTAAAAATTATCTCATTTGTAGGGAATTTTATGCAAATTCGTTTTTTCTTAAACAAGTTATTAAGCAGTATACGACACGATAAAAAACAAAAAATGTAAACTAACGTAGAAATAAATTTATCAAAATATACATTCGTAAAATACACAACGTCACAAAATGGCGTTTTTTCAAAATCAAAGAAAAATACAGTTTTTAGGAAAAAAACTAAACAATAATAATTCTTTTAGGCCAGCGCCACATTACGCAGATCTTCCGCCGCGTCTTTTCCGTTGCGCCAAATCGGCAAAGCAAATAGATCGACCGATCATCCGCGTAGTGTGTTTAATAAACGCATATTGTTTGGAAAGAAATGTAGCAATGTTCCACGACAGAAGAGACGCGGCGGAAGATCCGCACAGTGTGGCGCCGGTTTTATTCGGCGTAAGTTGATGCAACCAGTCTTTAATGTGCATAAATAAAAAAGTTTATTTTTGAAAAAAGATATTTATACAAATGAACTCGTTAATGAATTATGTAATAAAAAGTATAAATAATAAAAATTCTATGTAAAAAATTATCGAATAAAATATGCTCTAAAACTTTTCTCATCTTACGGCTTCTAAATCAATTTTTCCACTTATCCTTGTTCTTTTTTTCCGGGTTTAGATATTTTAATGCCCATTTTCACGGCCGCTTTACCTTCTTTAACTATTTTGTAAATTGCCGATTCAGAAATACCTGAAGAAATTGTATAATAGTAAAATAAAAAACTAAGTATGGGAAAATCATTATAACTGCATGGCAGCACTAACCTGAAGTGGCGGCAATAAGTCTATGAACAAAATCAAACGGTATAATTGGGGCTTTTAGACGTTGTTCCTCTTCAAAAAACGTGTGCATTTTCAAGATTAGTTCCCGAATACCGCTTTCAATGGTTTTTGGCATGGTGACAATCTAAAATTTTCTTAAAAAACTATTGAAACAGTCGTGAACCCCTTTGTAAACAAAGTCTGTCAAAGGTCTGTCAGCTGTAGATAATCCAATATGGCGTCGTTAGTTCCAAATTTGGCCATTCTTCAGATAAGTTAGACGGACTATATCGTGCTAACCGTCCAACCCGGCTCGTTGTCAAGGAAATGATTGTTGTGATGTGGATAACTACTGATAAAATGAATTTCAGGTGCTGACGGCATTAAATTTTTTTTCACACGGGTCATGTCAAGGTGTAACCGACGAAAACATCAACATTGTAGGTCACAACTCACAACCCTCTGTTAGTAGGTGCCTGGTGGAAGTCAGTAAGGCCCGGTTGTTTCAAGTTAGATCAAAGTAAGCGGTCGACCAAAACATAGATTTTTACGAAAACGGATCGTCTGATTGGTGGAGAACGTAAAAATCTATGCTTTAAAAGAACGCTTACTTTGATCGAACTTGAAACAACCGGCCCTAAGGCAATTTATCAACACATGCTTGCAGAGTGTATTGTTTTTCCAACAAGTGCGGTAAGCAAGCTGTTTCTACATATTTAGTTCCTAACTGATGACATTTAATTATTCTTTATGTATTCAATTAATTATTTAGAATTGATAAAGGTGCTAAGAAATACATTTATAATTTTGATTGCAGATTTTACGAAGCATTCAACTTTCCTGGTGTAATTGGATGTGTTGACGGAACACACATCGCACTCATAAAACCTTCCTACGATAACGATGGACGATCTTACTATAATAGAAAAAGCTATTATAGCATTAACACCCAAATTGTACATATATTTTGAAGATTATAGATTCTGATATCATAAAAAAAATTATTTTACTTTAATTCATATTTTATTCTAGGTATGTGGAGCGAATATGAAAATTTTGTCAGCAAATGCTCTATTTCCCGGTAGCACCCATGACTCAGCGATATGGCAAACATCTAATGTCAGAGCGTTTTTCCAAAATCGAAACGCCAACGGTTGCTGCGTAAATTATTATTTTTCAAATATTGTACTGTGGATATATATAATATGCCTATAATAGCACCTTCTTATTTGAGTACGACGATGATGATAGCATTAAACTGTGCCTTTAAGGGGTTATTTATATAACCCCTTAAAGCCGATTTTTTTTTAAATTTAAATTTCGTAATGTGCACATATTTAAGTAAACACACAGAAAATTTCAAGTCAATCCGGCGATTATTTTCAAAGTTACGCGCATATTTGTAAGCGCTCGCGAGGCCGGAGCGCCAGCGCTCACCTAGAAGGCAGTCCCTTTTATTTTTACCTACATATTGTAAACGCTGTACCTTTTATTTACCTGTCCATTGTAAATGTTCCCTTCTTATGTATTCACATGAATAAAGTGAAAGTATGGCCCTGGAATCAAGCGCGGATCCAGGGAGGGGGTCATGGGGGTCATGACCCCCCCCTGGGCTGGGTCCAGGACCTAGGTGGACCACTAATTAAAATACTCATACTCACATTCAGTCACTTACTAACTTTTTTATTTTTCAGGTACTACTTTATCTTTAAGCAGAATACTGCAATCGAACTCGATTGATTTAAAAAAAGCTGCGGACGCTAATAATGATACTATAAGTGTTCTACAAAATAAAAGAGAAAATGCGGACGTAATTTACCAACAGCTTTTTGAAGAGGCTAAAGAAGTAGCTGAGCAGCTAGATATAGAAATTAAATGTCCCAGAATAGTGTCAAGACAAATACATAGGGCCAATAACCAACCTGCTCAATCTGATGAAGAGTATTTCCGCAGAGCCATATACATTAGGCTGTTCCGATAATTTTTTTTTGGCTTATCTTAACACAAGACCTCTCAAAACTTGCGTAATTGAGCGTAGATTACCAAAATAATAAAAATAAAATAAAAGTATATCTTTAGGGTTCTAACTATCTACAAAGTTTTGAAAAATTGACATTTTTATGGTGATATTTCGCTATCCTCAATTTTGGCTCCTGAACTAAATACAAAAAAATATTTACTTTTTATTCTATTTAGGTGTAAATCATACATAACGTTTCGATTTGTATGCAACAACACGTTACCAGCAACTTCGAATTTGTTGGGTTTCAACCTGCAAATACCCTCAAGTTTGAACTTATTTTGAGGACTTTCTTGACTTGACTCGCGAGTGCGAGCCAAAATAATTGTTATGCCATAAAAGTACCATGGCGATTGTTACAGTTAGTAAAAGCGGATTTTGTGATTTTTAAATAAGAAGCTCGAGGCGTAGTCAGACTACTTTTGCTATGTTCGGACCATACAAAAAACTTGACAATCAGCAGCTACCAACTATAAGGGGCGTCATTTAATTTATTTTATTTGTCAAGAATGACCTGAAATTCAGGTATAATTGAAAATATCCATCCAAATCAGATATATACGTGATTGTATCCGAAGGATCAATAATATTTGGACCGAAACTTTGATCCCAGTTGCAACTAAGGAACGAGTTATTTAATTAGTGAAATCCAATTTCGAAAAGTATCTCAATTTGAAAAGATACCCCAAAAACAAACGAAATGATAGTTTTGAAAATAAATTGAAATGTTTTTTAGTCATCTGAGAAACTTTTTGACGTTTCCGCTTGTAAATGCACTTCATTTGAATCTTGTTCGTGTCTAAAACCTAAGAAAGTTTACATCAATGAGAGAAGTTTTTGTTGGATCAAATAAATGATAGGAAATGGTTATAAAAGAGAAACGGCTAGATTAATTAAACGATAGCAGAGATAAATTTTAGAGTCAATAAGGGTAAAAAAAGTCGTGTTTTACTCAAGAAACCGATTCTGTCTCAGCAAATTGTGATGAAGATTTAGTGCGTGAATCTTCCCCAGAAACGTATTCGATAACGGAGGCATCCCCGACAAACTCGCCCTAGACAGACACCATTGACTTCAACGGCGAATTGGAATACATTGCCTTTGCCGGTTTATCTACGCAATCTGCTGCTGCTGTTGCTTCTGCGGTTTTGACTGACGTCGGCTTGGTTTCTACCGAAGATTTAACTCTGGTTATTGATAAAAATAAGATCTACAGAGATGTATCTAAAGCCCGGGAGCTTCAAAAGATATTGGAGGTATTGTTATAAAAAGCATTTACTTTGATGGACGAAAAGACCATCGCAAAGAAGTTTTAGAAGACCATATCTCAATTTTAGCACAGCCTGGATAAATTTATTTGGGATACACAATACCGAAAGACGTGGCACTGTAAAGGGAATTCTTACTTCGATCACAACTTTAGTAGAGGGTCGAGGTTGGAATTAAGATGACGTGATTTGCGTTGAATGTGACGGAACTGCAACTAACACCGATTGGAAGGGTGGCGTGATTCAATATTTAGAGGAGTATTTGCAGAGACCGTTACAATGGTGTGTTTGTATGCTTCATGTCAATGAGTTACCCCTTCGTCATTTATTCTTGACCTTAGATGGTTGCACTTCGGGTCCTAGAGAATATAACAGACGCCTCACAAAGTGTAACTGACGTTACTTCTAAATATGGCTATATTAGAACCAGGATGCAATCTCGAGCAGAAATGCCAAATTTTGGACACAAAATAAGTTTATTTTTAGTTTTTGTTATTGATTATACTCTATATTTTGTTTATTTTATTTTCTTGTGCTTTGTTTCATTAATTTCAATACTAAAATACCTTTTAAACATGATTTTTTTTATTATTTTAGGCAAACGGTTTAACTCTATAAAAACGTAAAATTTACAAAACTTCAAAGCTCGGTAGAGCTCTCAAGATGACAAACAATTCTATTTTTTGTTACCTTTTTCGCAATTTGTGTAAATTACGCAAATTTTGATACTTCTTGTGATTGTGCAACTCAATTTTTTTTTCTCATACGTGGACAGGACACCCTAATTAATTAATATACATCCATCTTCTGGATTCAATAATAAATGACCTACAGGACCGTCTGTCTCTTGAAATACTTAATTTGTTTCAACTAAGCATTTTCATGCCTGGTACGCACAGGGCCATACCAAGTTCGAAAAACTATTTAAAAATTCCCAAAATATTTTAAAACCCGAGCGGCTAAAAAACCGAATTTAAAAATAGCTAAATATAGGGTGGGTCTCCGTGTTACGGTGGGAGAAATTCAGTAGAAATTTATAATATTTTAAGCACAAAGGTAAATTCGAAAGCAACAACAAAAAACACTTTTTCAGGAATTTAAATTAAAAATAAAAGACACTTTATTTAGCAAAAAACGATTCCGCGGACCGGCAGCGTAACAAGGTAAAAGTAATCTCGGCGAACTGAGGATGCTGAGTCTGCGGAATCTTCCTTTATTTATACTTAAAATCTAGACACAGCGGGAAATCAACGGTCAAAATGGGATTAGTAAGGGAGGGGAGAGACATCTCGAGAATACCCAGTGGCGGATGGTGGTCAGCGCAGCATTCCCGAGCGGTATGATCCGCGCCGGCCCATCCTCTAAACGGACTATTTTGCCCGCCTAGCCAAATTATCTCCCGAACGGGGAGGTGTACATATGTAAATGTTACGTCAAATTGAACGCCTGGCACATCCGCATGTGAATTTAATTAGTACCAATGTGTCCGGATGTGTCGGCGTTCATAAATCGCCTCAAAAAAGGCCGATTCCTATCTCTCGATGTATCTCCTTCCAAACTAATCCGATTCTTTATTTTATAACGAATTCTGACAGGAAATGACATGCCAGGTTTTGTGCACTTTTTCTGAGTTCATCTCGTGAACTTTCTGATTTTACGGCGTTGCAAACTTTCCACGCGCCGCGTACGTCTGGTCCATAAACCAGCGGCCCCCGCCAGGCGCCGGCTTGTCGCGTTCAAACGTCGGCCTGCCTGACCCCCGCCAGGCGCCGGCTTGTCGCGTTCAAACGTCGGCCTGCCTGACCATTTTAACGGCCTTTCAAATCTGCTGCGCAGTTATCTGAAAACTGGCAAAAAACATATTTTTGCTATTTAATTTAATCCGCGAGATCGGCCGTCATCCTCCACAGTGAGATACGTTTATTTCCGAATCTCGCGGATGTCCTAATAATGCACAAAACCTTATATCTCCAGTCAGGATTCGTCAGTAATAAGACCGCTAATTCCACTCATTTTATTTACAATAAAAAATTACAAATTACATATAGAATAAAATTACAAAAAATTCTTAAAACTATTCAAGTTGTCGAGGCCTCGACGCGAGTATAAGAAATATTATAAACTAAATGCATAAATGTTCAAAAAATAAACCTTATGGTAACAATTACACATACACACACGGCCATATATTGTTATTTTTATTAAATTTAAAAAATTCAATTTTATGCCGCTGGATTGATCGTGTGCGAAACACCACCCCCGTGTGGCTTTGCCGCACTCGAAGGTAGCACACGATCCTCGAAGGCCGGGTGATGACATCTACGCGTGTGTGGTCTCCGACGCCTGCTGCGTCGGCAGGGTGATGACTCTGATAGCGGGTCGCACGTAGTCCCCGGAGGCGGTCCGAAGTCGCACCGTGCGGACCTGGCCGTCGGCGGCGGAACCGCCTCCACGATGACTCCTCGCGGCCAGCTGTTCCGAGGAAGGGCGGGTCAGAAATGATGGCGGCGGCCCCCTCCCGAAGCGGAGGGGCCGGCTCCTACCACTTCCGTCGTTGGGCGAGAGTCGGGAGGTAATCCCGGATCCACCGGCGCCAAAACATGTCTGCAAGCTGCTGGGCGAACTGCCACTGTTTCTTGAGGCAGACCTGCTCATCCAGAGGTCCATATGTGGCGAGATGAGAATGTCGCCCGGCCGCGCCCAGTGGTAGGTGGTTCGGCGTGAGCGGAGAGTCGTCCCGTGGATCTACCGAAACGTGAGTCAGCGGGCGGCTGTTCACCACGTTCTCGGCCTCGGCGAACGCCGTCATCATAGTCTCCGGGCGCGGGGCGCGCTCCTTTAGAATGGTCTCTAGTGCTTTCTTCACCGAGCGCTCTCCAACGCGCCTCCCATATGGGTACTGAGCGGAGGATTAAATTTTCAATCTACGCCTGTCTGTGCGAGATGGTCGCGCATAGCCGGGTCTGATTGCAACTCTTCTAGCGCAATTGCTATTTCGCGGGCCGCGCCCCTGAAATTTGTTCCGTTGTCGGAATACAAATACCGCGGGTGTCTGCGGCGGGCGGCGAGTCGTCGTAGGGCCATTATGGCCGAGTCGGCCGTCAGAGAATATACCAGTTCTAGGTGTACGGCTCGCGTTGTCATACATGTGAATAACGCGCCGTACCTTTTTTCTCTGCGCCGGCCTATGGTCACTTGTAGAGCGTCACGTAGTTGTCACTTGTCCGCCATCTAACACGATCGGTTTCTTCAAGCCTGGCGGTATATCGGCGACTGTTGTAGCTGACAATCGGGAATCCATTGTGATTATTCCGTCCTCGTCCAGTCGCGGGGTCACCACGTACAAACGGATGGTGCAGGGGAGGGGGGCCCCCCGCCGAAGTATGCTGAGTCCAAAAGACTCCAATTGTGCCCGCAATACCCACGATCTTTCGGCAGCACACCGCTCATCCGCGGTCAAATCTGCTCGGCGCGCGCGGACTCTGCCGCGCCGGCAATTTTCTATAAAGCGCCGCACCCAAGCGGTCGCGCGTAATAATCTTAAAATGACGAAAAACGCCTGATATCCGGAAATGCCCCGACGTCGTATTGCGTAACAAACGCCGGTCGTAGTTGCAATTGCTCCGGATCAGGGTTGCGGCGGCCGCTTTTCTCGCGGCCATACTTCTTCATTGTCCCGTAAAAATGGCGGCCGGGTAAACCAGCGCCCGGTGGGTGTCAGGTCCGGCGGCTCGACATCCCGCGTACCAGTATCGGCCGGGTTCAGCCGCGTCAGCACACATCACCAATACATCATCGTTGTTGTGACGGTCCCGAACACCGCGCGCTCCATATGGCGCGAATGTTCGGACTCAATGTTCGCCGTCACGCTCGCGGCGATTAAATTTCTCGCGGTCCACAGCAGTCCATTAAACGGCTTCAGGGGGGCTATTTCAATCTTCGCTGTTATAATAACCACCGTACTGTGGTTCTATTTTTTCCAATGTAAGCCACCGCGCAACGTGCCTGTCCCTAGGCACCGAAGAAAATGTGCAGTAACACTTTGCGTCGGCAGCTTAGAATGCTCTCTCGAGCCATCGTGCATATATTTGTACACAATTTACGCCAAAATGCCGCTTCTCGGCGTGTTCTGGCCTCGTTTACTGGCCCCAAACTGATCTTGACCGCCAAACTGCTCGCAAATAATATTTCGACCGGATCATCATATCAGCCATGAATCTCACCGGCTCGAATATGCACCTTTTAGCGCCCAGTAGTTGGCATCGTGTCGGCCGTCTATCCGCCTCTCGCTCGGGCAGATTGATAAATTTATTGCGGTTCCGCACGACTGGCAGATTGCACAAATATTAAAATAAATTTATCCCACGCGGGCTCCAGTTTATTCTCACCACACATCTTGTGGTCTTGTCCGGTCTCATCGTTCTGGCCGGTCCCAAGGTGCGCATATGTAGCGCGATGATATCTAAGGCCTCCCGATCCTTAGACATCCCATCTTAATTTATTTTCTTCATCGAAAATAACCCGAATTTGCCTGTATTTCGGGGCGAAAAAATCCACAAAGTGCGAAGAATCCAATGCCGGTTTCCCAAATAAACCGACTCTTGGCCGTGGTAGACATGGGTGTAACTACCCTCCGCAATCTGGGCGATCTCATCTAGATGCGCCTCTACAAAATCCGCAAAATGCGAAAAACTCCAATGTCGGTATCCAAGCTGAACCGATCCTTGGCCATATATATTTTTTATCACAAAAAAATATTAAAAAACCGAAATTCGGCTGCTAGGGCATGTCTTCCTTTTCCACAGAAGACCTGTCGCCCATTGGCTGCCGGCAAGCTATACAGTGGTGGCTTCCATCATGTATGGTCGCTCGGGTACCCACTGCACTGACCCGCACGCGGTGGTCACTTCCGGCCAGTCAATTTCAATATGTGTCCTACGAGTGCATCTCGCGGGCCTCTCACTGGGCCGGTCAGCTATCCTGGAAGACACGGTTGCGGCGATGGTCGGGCGGCCTGGCACGCCCCCGGTTTTCATCCATCCTTGTGCTGTGCTCGATAAAACGCCGTTATCTGCACCCGCTATCTCTCCAACTCGCGACACTTCACAAATGACATAATCTATGCCCCATAATAATTTTATAACACTTTTGTTATAATCACAGTGCGCTTGATTTCCCCGGTTTCTCGGCTAAACCGTCGGGGCCGCAAATCCAAATTACGCAAAGTGTTCACACTCAACGGATGTTGGGCAAGTCCGCTGCCTTTCAAAATTATCTGCCCTAGACGCAACCGCGGATCGGAGGCGCACATACCGCGGGCGCCGTGCAGGCGCAGATCTCGCACCGGTCCCGATTTACCGACCGCACTGGCGACTTCGGAGTCCATCGGCGACACGGTCGAACCTTTATCGCATAAGGCGAATGTCTTTCTATGCCCCCGCGGGCCACACACGTCGACTTTCTGCACATTTAAAAAATCACATTTTCGGCGTCGCGGCTCGCGGCGAGCACAGTCTATCAGGCCAGGTCGGCCGGGCGCCGCGGCGCGCCCGTCACCTGACCCGCGAGCGACACGTTTTCACTCGCGTTTCGCGGAAGGCGGCGCGCCGTGCAGCATCCGGTGATGCCGCATCTCGCAATTGTCCACGCCGCATTTTTTATCACGGCCCCGGCATCCATGTTTATGTTTCGGCGTCCACGGTTCGAGGCACATAAAACATAATCTTCTGTCCTTGACGATAGCCGCTCGGTCAGATACCGAACAGCGCGTAAAATCGTTGCATGCCGCGGCGCCGTGATCTCTTGAGTCGCAAATACCGCACTTTTGCGTATTTTCCGGCGCTCGATGATAGCGTGGATCTGCGCATTTTTGCGCCCCTTGTCTTCAATCACTTGCGCGGTCTGTCCGCCGCAATGGGGCGCCGAATCTGTCATACTCGACAGCCATCTCGAGAAGTCCTCGATGTTTGTATTCACGGTTCCGGATCTCGCCGCGAACCATGCCATTCTCGCCGAAAGCGGGAGCCTTCCGACGAGCTCGCGTAGCAATTGAGGTGAGGCCAAATATCGCTCGTCCATACCTTTTACTGTGGCGACGGCATTCCTCACCGCTACCGCGAATTTCATAAAAATGCCTGTGTCCGTACTCTCAGTGAGGCGTGCTGTGTTCCTCACTTTTTCCAGGACGCTTGCGATTATCGCATCTGGCTGGCCGAATAAATCCTCCAGAGTGCGCATAATCCCCTCAACACAATGAGGGTCGCCGATCAAAGGGCGCACTGCTTCCCGAGCTGCCCCCTTGAGCGCGATTCTCAACCGCATCGCGTTCTCAGCGGTTGTCAACCCACACAATTCTGTGGATTGCCTGAATTGCGTCTTAAATGAACGCCATTCCATTGGGTCGCCCGAAAATTCAGCCAGGTCCTTTGCATTAGACTGCCGCGCTATCATAGCCGACACTCGTGGCTCATCCTGGCTGAGCGGATACCGCGGGCTCTCAGGTGAACGCGTTGACCGGACCGCTTCTGTGACAGCGGAAGTCAGCCGTTCAAATTGCGCTTGTTGCGACCGCATCCAGTCGCCCAAGCTCGGATTATCGGCCTCGGCAGGAGCCTCTTGATGACAAGTTGTAGGTGCATTCATGCGCGCCGGGTCTTTTATGGCGATGTCGTCCGCCGAGACACTCGCAGCGGTAATAGGCGCCGCTACGTCGGTTGCCGCGGCGCCGGCGGCGGGCGCTCCTGCGCCCCCCGCCGCGGGGTCCCTTCCCGCCGCTGCAAGTGTCAAAGCCCTCGTGAACATCTCTTCTTGGCGCTTCTGCATTTCATCAAGCTGCCTCTTGTAATGCCGGTCCTTGTGGCGTAGCTCCCTGCGCAGCCTCCTTATATCTGCACTCGAGCTAGCCGCGTCAGTAGGTGACGCCGCCTGATCCTCAGCTCCCGACTGCCGGTCCGATTCATCTCCCGATGACGCTTCGCGAAGGGAGGCATCTTCTTCGTCGGCGGATAATTCGCGATTCGAATTCGATCTTAACGAGCGCGACATTTTTCTTTAAAATATTATTATTATTAATTTTCCACAAAAAAAAATTATAAAAATTCGGATTCCGACGAAGCACAAAATTACTGAATTTAAAAATTTAAAAACCGAAACAACGGAAATCCGGCTTCACGAAGGACCACGAAATGGTACGCACAGGGCCATACCAAGTTCGAAAAACTATTAAAAATCCCCAAAATATTTTAAAACCCAGCTGGCTAAAAAATTGAATTTAAAATAGTTAAATATAGGGTGGGTCTCCGTGTTACGGTGGGAGAAATTCAGTAGAAATTTATAATATTTTAAGCACAAAGGTAAATTAGAAAGCAACAACAAAAACACTTTTTCGGGAATTTAAATTAAAAATAAAAGACACTTTATTTTGCAAAAAACGATTCCGCGGACCGGCAGCGTAACAAGGTAAAAGTAATATCGGCGAACTGAGGACGCTGAGTCTGCGGAATCTTCCTTTATTTATACTTAAAATCTAGACACAGCGGGAAATCAACGGTCAAAATGGGATTAGTAAGGGAGGGGAGAGACATCTCGAGAATACCCAGTGGCGGATGGTGGTCAGCGCAGCATTCCCGAGCGGTATGATCCGCGCCGGCCCATCCTCTAAACGGACTATTTTGCCCGCCTAGCCAAATTATCTCCCGAACGGGGAGGTGTACATATGTAAATGTTACGTCAAATTGAACGCCTGGCACATCCGCATGTGAATTTAATTAGTACCAATGTGTCCGGATGTGTCGGCGTTCATAAATCGCCTCAAAAAAGGCCGATTCCTATCTCTCGATGTATCTCCTTCCAAACTAATCCGATTCTTTATTTTATAACGAATTCTGACAGGAAATGACATGCCAGGTTTTGTGCACTTTTTCTGAGTTCATCTCGTGAACTTTCTGATTTTACGGCGTTGCAAACTTTCCACGCGCCGCGTACGTCTGGTCCATAAACCAGCGGCCCCCGCCAGGCGCCGGCTTGTCGCGTTCAAACGTCGGCCTGCCTGACCCCCGCCAGGCGCCGGCTTGTCGCGTTCAAACGTCGGCCTGCCTGACCATTTTAACGGCCTTTCAAATCTGCTGCGCAGTTATCTGAAAACTGGCAAAAAACATATTTTTGCTATTTAATTTAATCCGCGAGATCGGCCGTCATCCTCCACAGTGAGATACGTTTATTTCCGAATCTCGCGGATGTCCTAATAATGCACAAAACCTTATATCTCCAGTCAGGATTCGTCAGTAATAAGACCGCTAATTCCACTCATTTTATTTACAATAAAAAATTACAAATTACATATAGAATAAAATTACAAAAAATTCTTAAAACTATTCAAGTTGTCGAGGCCTCGACGCGAGTATAAGAAATATTATAAACTAAATACATTAATGTTCAAAAAAAAACTTTATGGTAACAATTACACATACACACACACGGCCATATATTGTTATTTATATTAAATTTATAAAATTCAATTTTATGCCGCTGGATTGATCGTGTGCGAAACAAGAATCCATTAGTTGATCTTATTTTGTTTTCATAATTAGTATTATTTCTAATATTTCACATAACAGTTAACATTTTAGATTGATTTCCCAATACACTTTTTTGTTTTGACTAATTAATTATAGGTATAACTGTAATAATCTTATTTCGGGATGAGGTTGCTCCAAGTAAAGATTTTGTTCTCGTAAGTAATTATTCGGTAACAATAATGGTTTAGACAATCGTTTATGCAGTAAGATGCGGTCTTGATAACAATGGTAGTAAAAGAGGCTCGACTCGACATTCACGCGCCTTTTTATACATTCTCTCTCTCTGCCATGCAGTCTCTTTCTGGCGTCGCGACATACGTTCCTCAGATCTATTACAATATCTAATAATTAATAATTACTTAATGTAAAATTGAAATTCAAAAATATGAAGTCCTTCATTGTTGATGGGTTATATATAGCTAGTAACAAATACTAGTAAATAAAAGTGGTTTAATGTTGGATATAGGATCTAAATCTGGTAAACGAAATTCTAGTGAAGCAAGTTCGAAATGATGGTGGTGGACGATTATTATCCGAATTTACCAGCGGCGACATCTATATGTACTATTTCATGGTAATGATAAATGTTCAAAACCATAGATAGCGAAAACGTAGTTGCGTTAATAGCGTCAAGTAAAATTAGTAATAAGGGACGAGCTACGTAAAATCGGAGGCGACGTTCGATGCGACGCCAGAAGACAAAGTGAACGCGCTTGTGCGCGAAGCCCGCGCGGCAAATGTTGAAAACCGCGCGGTACTCAGCCAACGCAATGTACGTATATAGTCAGGTCCTACAGCATTCAGTACATGATTTTTATTTTTTTATTTATCTGTTTATTATCTTTCCATTTTTGGAATATTACTAGTCCCACAAACCGTTTGTCTGCAGGTTCATTTTCACAATTGAATGTTACACTGTTACTAAATTATTATTACTTTTATAAACAGAAGAGATAAAAAACAAAAACAGTAAAAGTTTTAAGTTAAAAAAGCGAAAAATTAAATAACGTAAAAAAAACAATTATATGTACATTTATATAAATAATAATAGTAATCTTAATATAGCAAAAACTAATTATTCATTGACATTACATAGAAATAGAACACATGACATCATTTCAATATTAATGCAGTTCATAATATAGCTATAACTTATGTCGTTTACTAACAACCACTTTGTAAGTTCTACCACTGATTTTGAAGTCTTTTGACCTGTGGGAAAGGTACTTTGTATTTCGTTCAAGAACATTATGGTGTGAGGCATTACTATATTACAGGAATGTTTTCATTTATAATTTTATTTTATACAATTTTTGTATTCAAGTTTATTGCCAGCTCGCAATTTCTTCCAACCAACCACATTGCGGAAGAATATGATTTTTTTTACCACCTGTTCGGCCCTGCAGAACAATACACCTATATTAGTAGACACCTATTGCAATTAGCCTGTTTAGATTTCTTGTTTATTTATCTAATGGAATATTAAATGATTACCATCAACGAAAAAAATCGGTAAAGCCAGGGTTTATCTAACGCGGACGTACACGTGATGGAATCATAGATAAAGATGCAATATGAAAGATATTTATTATTGTTGCTAAGATATAAGACGATAATTTTCTTTCCAGCGCACTTCTTTAAAATGCATATTGAAGCATGACTTGCGCAAACACATGTTTTACTCTGTAGGTATACTATGCCATGGGATAGACTATAGATGTATCTGGCATAGTTAATTTGAATATATGAAAGAAACTGATATATGCAATTTAAAAAATATTGTGTTAAGTGATAATTTAATCCAGCTCATTTAGGTCATAGGCCCTGAGCCACCCTATAAAGACTTCACATACATGTTTAACATGTACATAAATAGCTTCCTCTCCGTTACACTTCTTTAACTTATCTTAATTAATTAATCAATTAGAAAACGTACAGAAAAATCTAATTCACGAAAAAATATTAGGTTACTACTATAAAATAAGAATTAAAAATAAGAATTACATATAAGGTCGATATATTCACGGAAACATAGAGGGTCGCTATAGCTTAGTGGTCAGAGCACCGGCCCCGGAAAGGAGGTGACCTGGGTTCGTATCCCAGTAGTAACCTAATATTTTTTCGTGAATTAGATTTTTCTGTACGTCTTTCTAATTGATTAATTAATTTGGTTTTAAAAATTTCACAGAACTTTGTTCTGAAAAATTGCAACTTCACAAATATGAATCTGATCGACTTATATGCTCCATCGAGGTCATCAAGACACAGTGCATTGTTCTATTATAGTGGAAGTGTCAGAACTAATGCATTAGCAAACTCTGTAATTCCCAGATTACACTCATTAGGGAATGAGCATGCAGAGGCGGCTGACATTTTTGCTGATAGTATAACTGTTTATAGGACAAAGCTGATACAATTGTTTACATCCCAACAAAATGGAAATGGACAATAAATCTTTCTATTTTACCTTTAACTATTATTATTTCTACCTTTAACTTTAACTTTATTATTATTTTATCTCATGTTTTTATGTTTATCTTATGTTTTTCTGTATTATAATTATTATTATTATTAACTTTTAACTATTATTATTGTAACTTTTAACTGTATTTTAATTTTAACTGTCTTATGTAATTTAAAAAAAAAATTATTCTGTATATTGTAAAAGCCCATAAGGGCGTTAAATAAATAAATAAAATAAAAAATTTAAAAAAAATGAATGTGTTCATGAATATATATCTTAATTAATTAAATAAATATATAGGTAATATTATGCATTTTAATTTTTATAAAATAATACCGTTAATAATCATTATAATTAGTACCGCTAGCCACTAGCGGCCAACTTGGGAAGCAACGGCAAATACCGCCATTGCTCCTGCTGCATTTCCCTTAGTTCATGTGAAAACTTAGTGTACCCCGTCTTTCTTTTTTTTAAATAGAGATGTGAACACGGAATACGTGTCACATCAATATTCTTACTATTTTCAAACTAAGCTAAACGCTTGTACTATGAAAATAGGACTTACTTGCTGATCTGGAGTGAGGTTCGAACCCGCGACCTTTGGATTACGAGTCGAGAGTCCTAACCACAAGACCAACAAGCTATTCATTGTTTGTTTTTTTCGTTTCTTTTTGACATTTTCTTTCCATATTTTGACTCGTGGTAAGTATTTATTAGTTTACTTAATATATGCATTGATAGCTTTATGATGAGGAACTTAGTGTCAAGCCACTTGAGTAGGTTACTAGCCCATTTGTTTGTCAGTTGTAGCAATCATTCGCCACATGTCGATGTATATAATTCAGCTATTTATTTTTGCCTAATTTAATCCCCTAGTAAACAAAACGTACTGTAATAATCGTTTTGTAATAAAACCCGATGTATTTACCAATACATTATACTTTTTAAGAGTAATTTGACCTTTTCATTACTGTTGCAGAATATACAAGCTCGTAGTATTTTCTCAAACGAGTCAAACGTATTGGAACCAGCCGTGGCACCAGACTATGTACCAATAAATTTACGTTATTCATGTCGTCAGTTCATGCCTATGTATATTTTGATTGTGTTTGTCCACAACCTTCCAAAGGTAATACGAAATAAAGGAATTTAAATTACAGTGCAAAAAGTTTGTTAAGAAAATCTTGAAATTACTATTATTTATATATTATGGGGTGTAAAATGCATTCAAAACATTTTTAATTTTTTTTTACATTGCTGCCCTTGCTTTTATACCCCACATATAGTTCAATGGGGTAATTGTGCTACTCCTATGATGGAAAATATTACCATGTGGCGGTATGTTGTTATTTGCTCGAAATGGACTCATTCAGAAAGCAGTGGAAAAGGTAACCCTGAAAATTACATATGTGACTGTTGTTCACAAACTTTTGATTCTTATTATTATTATTATTATCTGATTAAGTTGATTTGTATTGGTGTGAAACTTTATTTTTTTAAGTGATTTGATATTTGAAATATATTATATTCGTGACATTAAATCTTTTACGTTCTACCTTTCTAAGAAAGCAGAACTGTTCGTTTATAGTATAATATAATCAAAGTAATGTAGATAATTCATTCTCTAGTAGATGCTGATAAGGACAAATTAAATGTTTAATTGAAGTTAATAAAATACATGGACTGAAATTAATAAAATATATATTCAATAATATTGGAATATTCAGTAACAAATAAATGGAAGTAAGCAATGAATTAATTTAAAGAACATACGTATTTATATATGGAATCTATATTAAAGTTCTTTTTATATATTTTTTTAATTCTTTTTGAACGACTTTGGATTTTCAATACTTTTTGGTAGTTGATTGAAATACTTAATTCCTATAAAAATTAGATGAAAACATTGAAGCAAAATTTCACGCTAAACGAATAGTTATTTTGAAGTATATTGTACGTATTAGTTTCGTTTATACCCAACTTATTTTAGTTTTAACTTTGGTGGAATTACTCCACTATGTGGAGAAAATTCGCATTTTCATTCTGATATTATAAAATCAGATAATATACCTTTAAATATAGAATTATGTAGGAAAGGATACAATTAATACTTTCAAATATTGATACCTATTTTTCAGATCAAGTTAAAGCCATAATAATTAGAGTCCTCTTAAGGTAGCGCTATTATCCCACTCTCCCCTAAGCCAGTACCCAGCAGACTGGACCAGACAGGCATTTTAAAGGGATAAATGGCGCTCTATTATTACTGTGTCATGGATTTATAAGTCCTATGAGACCGATAAAAAATTTCATTGGTAATTTTATAAAAAATGTCATGAAAATGAAAAAAAAAACGAAAATTAAGGAAATATATTTTTACTGACATAATATTGTTAGGTATTAGATATTAGGATGTACTTTCGATATCGTCTTATACGAAAATACATATTACAGTTATTATACCTGTTAAAGGATATACCATTTGCCACCCGCATAGGCCAATTTTTCTTTCAAAAATCAGCAAAATCATTGTTGTCTGCGAACTCTTTCAACGAGCGCTGCGGGCGATCGATTGACCGCTATGTCAAATTGATCGCCAGTCGAAATTATTGTAAAGCTCTGTTTTCGCGCGCTGTCAAAACATTCGGCCGTAATGTTGGTGGCCCGTGGCGCGAGCAAATGCCGGAAGTGGGACGCGCGCCCGACCTCGGCGATAGAGATGTCAACTGTCCGAAACGAGGGCATATTCGGAATTTAAATTATTGCTTCCGCTGCGTTGTCTATGGGCAACTATGGCCGACCACAATGTGACGTGTGCGGTGCAATTGAGCGGCATTGTGCGGCTGAATGCGGTAGATTCGATGTTATTGATGGCATCGCGTGCTTTGTGAGCTCTCGCGAAGAATACTGCACTGTTGAGGACTTCAAATTCTTTCGAAATCAATGAAATGGTAAAACGACATTCAACCGTAGTAAAATGCACTACAATTTCCTAGTTTAGTTTGTGATATCGCATGCCGAACTCAAGAATATAACGTTTTCAAAAAATTATTTTTGAATTAAGAATTTTTATTTTATCTTGTTAACACACACGGACATTAAGCCTTTAAAAGTATACATTACAACTAAAAAATAAATTGACAGAAAAAATGTAGAAAGTAAGAAATTAACAAAAAAATTGATAGAATATATAAAAGTGTTTTATTAAACAGTCCAAAAATATACAATGCATAGGAAAATACAATAAATACACAAAAAAAAATTGAAAAAATGAAGTTTGCAGTATAGGCGAAATTAGACAGATGATCCTAATAATTACTACATTGCAGAACATTGAGAAACTAAAAGTAGGAAAAAACTACATTTAGGAAAAAGAAAAATCACTAAAAAAATTCTGTGGATGTTTGAGACGATAAAAAATTTATCGTCTCAAACATCCACAGAACTAATTATTTTATTGCTTGCATAAACCTGTAAAGAAGTACCTACTTTTAGGATTAAGTGGAAGGAATTAATAGAATAATATTTATTCGATACAGCATCCTGATCCCTATTCGAACGATGACCACTGTGGCTTAAGGTTAGGGTATATTAATACATATTTAATGAAGATCAGCTCTGAAAGCCTCCAGCGCTCCAGACTCCTGGCTCCACGGACGGCGGGGAAGGGGAGCCGTGGGTGGGCAGCACTGAGGAGTCAATGCAGAAGAAGCTGCTGGTTGCATTGTCCTCCCGTCACACCCGCTTTTCAAAATGTGCTCAAGTGCAATTAGGAGAGATCTAAACGAAAGCGACCATAATTTAAGGTTTTTATTTATTATGTATTTTCTATAATATATATTCCCCCCTGTCACGGTATCATGGCATCTAGGGTGTTCGATTTTTTTTAAATAACATATAGATGTATATACGAAATACGAACCACTTGTGCCGTGAAAATAGGACTATCTTGCTGATCTCCTAAATAGGACTCGAACCACCAACCATTAGGTTACTAAGCGAGAGTCTTAATCACTTGACAAGTTACTCAATACGTACGAGTATATCTCTTGTACCCAAATAATTAATATCTATTATATCTACACTAATATTATAAAGAGGTAAAGTTTGTAAGTTTGGATGAAGGAGGCAATCTCAGAAACTACTAATCCGATTTCAAAAATTCTTTCACCAATATTTAAAATGAATTTTCTAAGTGGACATAGGCTATATATTATCCCGTTAAAATAAAAGAGCTTTTCATGGAGACCAATTTTGCAACGTAAATCGACGCGTTTCTTACGAATGATTTTGTAGAAAAATTGTAGAGATTCAAAGGCCTGTAAAAAAATTCGCAAAAACATATATCGATATAATATATGTTAAGATGAATTCATAAATTGATAAAAAATGACTAAAAGATATATTTAAAATTAATTTTAATTTGTCGGGGGAAATTGAAGTAGATAATGTTAAATTCTTAAAAATAAATTTGCTTATCGCCAGGAAAATTTTATATATATTAAAATTACCCTGTACACAACATTGTTTAGACGAATAGTTTAGATTTTTTAGAATAGAAAACGTGAATAAAATGATTGTATCTTATAAAAAGGTTAAAATTACGCAATATTTAACAAAAAACCAAGTTAAAGAAAATTATTTTTTATTATCTCATTATAAATTAACTTTTTTACTCACTTTCTTTTAACTCGTAGCGTCCGCTTGCTTGCTTGACGAAAAAACTTTGGATCGATTTTTAACCCTTTTTCCGTCATCCAATCGAGCTGAAACTTTGCAAGCAGACTCGTGGCGACAATCAAAAAGATGTATCAAATTTTCGTTAAAAAATAATTATAGTATAATTTTGGATTTTTAGAATTTTTTTTTAAATTTTTTTATTAGGTACTATTTAGATACAATTTGTACATGTTTAATATAATAATATGTATGTATGATGAAATTGTTGATATTATTGTTCTTAGTCCTCCTCACTAGGGGTTCCTGTGCTGAGGCGGACTGGTTTATACTTATTTATTTCCTATTTTTAAATTACTGCGAAGTTTTCAATACTCCTTCTAATTTATCTGCATCGACTTGTTTTAGCCATGTTTTTATATTTTTTTTGAACTCTTCAACCTTTTCAATATTTTTGAAGGTTGGGGGATGGATATTGTCGAGTTTTGTTGCAAAATAGATATAGCTTCTTTGGCCAAAAGTTGTGTTGTAAGTTGGTATATTTCTATTTACCATTTTACTGCCTCTCGTATTATATGCCGGTGTTCTATTGTTTTGTTTGTGTCTTTAAATTGGTGTAAGAGAATACTCTTGGCATATATTTGTTTTATGCTCGGTACGTCAAAACATTTAAAGATCTCTTTTGAGGGCGTTCTGATTGGAAGTTTTAAAATGGTTTTTATAATGCTCTTTTGCGATATATATAGTTTGTTGTGGCAGATCCCCATGCTAAGATTCCATACTCAATCCGAGAATGACATAAGGCAAAGTAAACTTTTTTAATATCTTCCTTAGATAGTATATTTCTTATGTTTTTAAAGAAATATATAAGTTTTGTGAGTTTTTTAATGATTCCATTAATGTGAGAGTTCCATCGAAGATTTTCATCTATTTCTACTCCACGATATTTAATGTTTTTTGCCTTCGTGATGGTGGGGCAAGAGCACTGAATTGATTTTATAAAATTGGAAACGATACAAATGTTTGATTACTACCAACAGCGGCCTGTCGACGTCACGGAATATTAAAAATTTGAATTACTCCGTCGGTATATGTAGAAGGTACTTCACTACGAATTTCGAAAATTTATGACAATTGGTTGACAGATGACAGCAAAATTCACAAATATATCAAAATCTTGATTAAATTGACTGACGAATGTTTTTAGAATTTAATCTTCAAAGCGTGAAGTGTCTTATCAAAGCTCAAAACATCTGACATTTTAGAAATATATTAAATTCCTGTAAGTTTAGTGTTATGTTATATGTTTTAATTCGTCTTTAATTGTTGTTATATTTTACAAAGAAAGGGAGTATAATAAAAACTTGGTTTTTATGTGTTAGTTTTTTTACTCCTTTATTTTTACAAGTAAGTATTTCCTTTGTATCACAGTGGGGATTCTCTTATAATAGTATTGGAAAAAATAGTGTGTACTGAATTTCATGATCCGTCAAGCTTACTGATCATCTCAAAAATTAATTAACTACTAAAGTGCTCCATTCAGATAATTCAGGAATATAATTTCTTTAACGTCCAATTTGATGCAATAGCAATTCACGATCCAATTTCAATTCAATAGTCCTGCTGCAGCTTCGCAATGCAATTGCACCGCCTGTATAGCATTTGATTTATCTCGAGTTCCATCGGAACTTGTGGGAAAATCTAAACACCTCGTCATTCATAGCCGCCGTAACGAGCTTTTCATTGGAGTCAAGGCACCACCGCTCCGGAAAGGTCATATCTTCAGCCACTCAAAGACCGCAGTATTGGTGCAACACACCTACGCAGTATTACTGAGAGTTAAATGAATCTCGCTAAAAATACAGGCATCGTCTTCTTATTTCAACTTCACATAAATAGATGAATATCAAAAATATCTGATCCGCATTAGGAATAAGAAATATTTTAGCAACTATGTAAGATAAATTTTCTGTGTAGGTATTTATTATTATTTTACTTTTAATTTTTATTAAGTTCCATATTTCATATGAACTTTATTTATTTAAAATTTTACAATTTTATTCACATACAAACAACGCATGCAAATATATTGGATAGAGAAGGAAAGGACCCACATCCAAAAAATAAAAATAAATGTTAGGCGTTCTGAATGCAATCACCGAGGATTACTAATTTAAAATGTATTGAATTGTAAATTTTATGCATCAAACCCTTCTAAAATTATGTTTCCTATAAATTTATTGGCTACAAGCTGTGCCTGCGGCTTTTAGTAGTCATATTTTATAAATTTGTATATAAATCTTAACATATAAATATATGTTGTCACAGACATGAGTTCTTTTTGAGTTCTACAACTTTTCTATAGAAAGTATTTAAATATATCCTCCCATTAAGGCAGTGTTCGTAAAAAATGCATCGCTCGACCATTTTTTCGACGACTTTAGTTGTAAAATAGGTCACTACGAAAAGTCGTTTAATTTTAACGAGATAATATATAACCTTTGTCCAGCCTGAAAGTATTTAAATATTGGTGAAAGGATTATTGAAATCTGATGAAGTTTCGGAGATTACCTCCTACATCCAAACTTACAAACTTAACCTCTTTATGTAGTAGTATAGATATACTTGTATTTTTGATTACGGAGTTTTTCATTCATTAAAGTAAATCCACTTTTTTTTCAATATTTTTTACGACATATTCAGCTGTGACATGGCATACAACATAACAAGATAGTAAATACAACGCACACAAAGATATGTTTTATATAGTCGAAAATCACGGAATGCGGTTGTAAGCAAACTTTGGATTATCGCGACAACTCTCGTAACCAAGTGGGCATGACACTAGTTTTTCGCGCCGAGGATTCTTGGTTCGATTCGTGGTGAGGTCGTAAAATTGTTGTGTCCACAGATGAAAATTTGATCTCTCGTCTCGGAGATTTGTTTGTTCATTCTGCTCTGCGTTCATGCTACTCCTGGTAATGAATTTTAGCTCGTTTCACGCTTTACGCCTCATATATCTAACCGAAGATGCGAACCTAATTCAAATTTATAATTTGTATCATGCACCTACTTCATATTTCTTTACCAAAATAAGAACCTTGTATAAATCTCTTTTTTATTGTCTTTTTTGGTACAAAATTCCAACGATAATAAACAACTCTGTCACAGCACAAATGTATTTTTATTATTTATTAAATAAAATTAAAACCTCATTTATTTACAGTTTCTTAAAGTTTTGAGATCGTTTTAAAATGAGAAGGTATCATCAAACCTATATTATTAAACAAAACAAAAATTAACATTTTAAATAACACTACGTCACGAAAATGGACAGGACCATATTCCTTCTTTCTATCCCAAAAAAAGTTCTAGTATAAATTTAGAATCTATATTAAGTACCGAGTTCAAATTTTGAATAACGTACCTACCTTTATCATATTTCGAATCTAAAATACGCACTAGTAAATAATCATAAAATAAAATTCAAGCCTAAAATACGAGTATGCACCTAATTCAAAATTCGAACCTAAAATACACACCAAGTTCGAATTACTGATCTAAGAATAATTCAGAGAATAATTATGCCTCATTGCGAACATCGTAGGTGAAATTTTACTCCGCGATAAATCTTTTGACGCGCAACGGGAGTTGAGTCAGAATGATTTTGACCTTGTACCGCATATTCTATTTTAAAATCTACGGGTTTCGTCACACAAGGTGGTCCGCATATTACGAAACTGTAAATCGAATAAGTCCCAGATTATTTTTTAGAACAATCCATCCTTACCGTTGTATTGTCCGACTTTACCGTTGTTGTTAGGCATTGTGCCGGCACTTACTGCAGATTAGTGAAAAGATGTAGGAGTGATGGCATGGATTTCTTTAAATAAGACACTCGTACTAATGTTTTTGTTTAATTAAGTATTTCACATTGAGATTCTACATAAAGTATTTAATATATTTCATGACTCAGTCTAACAGTTGAGAATTGTCACAAGTTGCAAGTTACATGATATAATAATATTATTAATGGATAATCTATTTGACGCCATTATCGAAAAAAAAATTACAAACAAGTAGGGGTTTGCCTCATGGGAAGACGTTCCGAATGTGTTTTTTATTCTGTCTTAGTTTATTTAAACATGAAATACGTCAGTCATGTAATTGGCTGCTCACTTGCTGGAAGTTCTAAAATGTAATTTTGATTCGGTAGTCATAGCTCAAAAATCAATTATACGTATTATCAAGAAATGGTAAACAGAAGGAATTCTGCAATGCCGAATTCTTTGTAATATGTCATAATACTATAGAAGTATCAAGAACGGCCTATAGCAATCTAGGGTTATCTACAACATTTTGGAGATACCTGGAACACCCTAGAAGGAACGGCAACCTTCTCCTAAACACTAGAAAGGAATAGAACAATCTAGGAGGTTCGGAAAAACAGCGTATCACGTGGAAAAACAGTGTATCACGTCATAAAGTGGAACCAACAGCTGCGCAGGGGAGTTTGTTTTGACTCTTCGATCGGTGAGAAGTGAGTCGCGAGACGACGGCGCGGCGGTGTGCTCAGTTGTGGAACTTCAGAATGACAGATATCGAGAGAAATAATCAAGGGAGTTCTTACCAAGTGGCAAAATAAATAAATGAGATAAATACTACGTGCGATAATTGGATGGAATGTTCTAGCGAATGTTAAATAACGTGTTCCCAGCCATTATAAAGCGTTCATCGACGAGTGATAGCTTACGAAATAGTATGATTTAAGAAATAGTGTATTAGTTTAATTTGTGATAAATGACTTAGTCCATTTAATAAATAAGTAATCATTACTTAATAAATCGGTAATTTATTTCCAGTGTTTTCATTTGTCTCCCACAGCCATGACCATGACAGTATTTTATATAAAAAAAAACTACACATATCCTGCTATTCAGAGGGTCTTAGCCTTTTGATACTACAAGTATCGTTATTATAATACATTATAGTAAAAATATGACAATTTATTACACTATTAAATAAAACTTTTGTTACTAAATTATATAAAATATTTATTATTATTTTCACGACCTCTATACTTCAGGGGTGCTAAAATAATGAGACAATCGATCAACCTTAAAATTGGTTAAAATATCAAAAAAAACCGTTAGAATTTTCTTGCCCCACCTGTAGCTTATTCGGTACAAGGTACGCTTTCAGGTGTGCTCTCAAAATAGACAGCGCTTGAAAGATGGATCATCGTCCTTAAACTAACTCAAATTACAAGCTGATTCACAATGTTGTCTTTCGTACGACCTCTCGTGCTGAATGACATTTCATTTTCAGTGTGACCCCGCTTATGACCGGCATCTCAGAGACGCGAGAACTCCAAGATAAAAAACTACGCTTCATTAAAGACAAATTCCAAGTTTCTTTTTTCGCAGGCTCCAAAAATGTCAGTTGTTGTTTTACATATCTATGATTATGATTGCCTAAGCTTATTAAAAAAGAATATATAAAACAATAGACTGAAATATCAAATGCAAACAGTACATAAATAATACTGTTAAAAGGATTCGTAAACAAATTCACATATTTTATAAATATGCTTATTTTTAATGATATTTAAAATAAATGAAATTTTAATAAACATGTAAAGCATTTTTAAAAATGTTACAGCTGTTTCGCCTTGATAGGCCATTACAAAATAGTCATGGAGTTCTACAAACTAAACACAAAAACCATAAATGGGTAGCTTGTTGGTCTTGTGGTTAGGACTTTTGCCTCGTGATCCAAAGGTCCAGCAAGTTAGTCCTACTTTATAGCACAAGCATTTAACTTAGTTAGAAAATAGTAAAAATATTGATGTGAAACGTATTCCGTGTTTGCATCTCTATTAAAAAAAATTAATTAATAATTTAAATTATGCTATCGCTGAATTTTCTAAGCACCTTATAATATTTTCATTTTTAATTTAAATTATTTAAAAAAATATCATGGACACGAGAAACTTACATTCAATTGAAACATGTTATTACATTTATTTAATATACATAAATAAGAATTCTCATCAAAGATGTAGGAGAATCTTGCTTCGGAAAACTGTCTCAGAGATATGGAACAGACTAATGTCCAATGTGATATCGTTCAGCATAGCGGTAGCTTTTCAACAGGCATAACCATCGTCAGACTGGTTCTATATTTTTAAATATGGAACAATCTACGGTGATGCTATCTAAGAAACATGTAAACTAATGCTCTGCATAATTTCAGGATTATCGATCATACCGCGCAATAATCGATAAAAATGCGTAATCAAATACACATTCCTTCTAGTTTCTAAACTATGCTTACATACAATCAATAGTAGAATATGGATTATGACATGAGTTGCATCTCTTAAATATTACATTACACCCGTTAAAACTGCACAAAATTTATTTATAAAAGTTATTCAAAAGAGACCATAAGACTATCCAACACAGCAACTGTACTATGAATTTTTCGTCTTGAAATTATATGGAAGAAATGCAATTTTGCAAATATACAAAAATGTTTTAGACAACAAAAAACAAGCAAATTTAATCGGTACCCATCCACACACAGAAGTCCAAATTTTCACTAAAAATATAATACCGCAACCATGCAGTGTCACTATTTCTATTTAGGTATATATTCTATAGTGAACTTACAATTTGTTAAAAAAAATTAAGTTCTTGAGGAAAATTGAAAAAAGTATGAAATATAGTTATATAGTTGAAATGAGAACATTACTTTAATATATTGAATTCATAGAGAACATATTACGTCTAAGAATTTATAAATATTCGCAGTATAAAAAACATTTATACTTATTTAAATGATGTTACGTTGTTCCTTTGCTGAGAATGAAAATTACTCCTTCAGTAATAGAGCTACTTGAATTATTTTTGTAACAATTTTAAGATGTGTAAAATTATGTTATTTTTTCAAAAAAACAAAAGTTTTTAGTAATGAGCGTGTGGAAAATATAAACAACCACCTTTACACCACTAACTCTGGCTCCTTTTGTGAGTGCATATTAATTTTAAAAAAATTCCATCTAAAACATGTAAAAAAATGCTATACTTATTTGTAATCAGTTTTACAATTCACCTATCGATAAGAGATTTTGAAAATCTCAAATTTTAAGCAGTAAAATATAAAGTATAATTAATAAAGAGATATTACAATTAATATTAAGATAGTTTTTTGAACTTTTATGAAACTTTTTATCGCTGAAAACTTTAACGAAAAAAATAATTATATAAATAAATATAATTATATTATTATACAAATAATTACCTGATAAAAATAGTTAACCAACCATGTATTTAAACAAAAAACAATTGTGAGAGACCATGTGTGACCTGGATCCTGCGTTTATTTTTTGTCCAAACTCAATAAACCTTAAAAAAAGTCACATAAATTTAAAACAATTAATTCACAAAAAAAAAAACAGAAAATGGCAAAAGAGATTACGTATAGAATCCCTCGTAATATGTGAATGACGACAGTAACATCTCCACCTCTAGGACCTTCCACTACATTCTGGAATACACTACCACACTCTGGAATTAGCTACAACATTCTACCAACGACTAGAACAGCCGAAATAATCGAGCGGGGTATATAAGTGGCGAAATAAACTAGTGCGACTTCTATGTGCGAGAATTGAATATTCTACGAACGATAAATAAGTGTTATCAGCGATAATAAAGTGTTCGTGTACGAGTGATATATTGCGAAGTAGTGTAGACTAAAGGATAGCGTTAAGTTTGATTCGTGTTAAGTGTCTTTGTATTTTGAATAATTAATAAATTAATAAATCGCTAATTAATTTCCTGTGTTTTGATTTGCCTCCCGCAGTCACAATAGTCCCACAGTCTTCGTGACAATACGATTATATGAAGTTTTTTTTCTTCTTCAACCTCATTTTTTTTATCAATGGAATTTTTCTGGCTTCGGTTTTGGACCTAACACTCTTAAAAGCACAGTAATCGAACAAAATTTCCCAAGGAAGCCAAAAAAGCTTTTTTTGAAGAACAGTGTTGGTAATTATTTCATTTCGCAATCTAATCGATCTTGGGTGCACAGACCAGACATTTATCATTATTTGTTAAAATTCAATTAAGGTCTTAATAAAAGTCACATGAAATACAAATAGGTATGTCTACTCTGCATGTTTCACAAAATAAAACATTTTTAAAATATTCGTTTTTTAACCTTCTTTTTTTCTACCTACTTTAAACATATTTTTCTCAAAAACGGATTCAGACTCGGCACACTTGAAAGTCATATAATTTCCTAAAGAGGCTGTTCGGTATTGCCGATGTCCAGGCGCTAAGCGAAATTGCGACCTCCCTTCCCTATTTCCCCGCGCCCTACTGACATAGTCAAATCTTACTGTCGTCAAGTGAGCACCATCGTTCGTTGTTGTAAAAAAGGTATCGTCGAACATCGAATATTTATGTCGCATGTATCGAAACATTTCACGAACAATCCCTTTTCCACAAGACCGCAGAATGTACAAGTGTCGTCAAGATTATCATCGCAATGAAAGGAGAAGGAAACATTTGTGGTGGCAAGTTTCGGTTTCCATGTTTTCCTGTCTTCCTCATTTTCGAAATCATCATCATCACTCTCGACTCTATAACCCCTGGTGAGTCTTGGCCTCCTCAAGAGTCTTCCTCCGCTCATCTCGGTTTTGTGCCAGCTGTCTCCAGTTTAGAAGCTCTAAGGTAAATATGTATTTGAGGACGTTGTCGCTCCATTTTAATTTTGGCTTTCCCAAGCTCCTTCATCATATCGGTCTTGTGTTCAGCAGGGACTTTGGTGCTTGATGCTCGGTCATTCTCTCCACATGACTCAGCTACCGAAGTCTTCCTAATTTTAAAAATTTTGGTGATGTTCAGCTCCTTAAATAGAGTATAGAGCTCATTGTTGTAACGTCTGCACCGAAGTGCATTTTCTAGAACCGAATACGCCTCAAAAATTTCCTTTCAAAAACTTCAGTGCTCGCTCATTCTTCTTAGTTAGTATCGACGTCGCACCTGTGAATGTGAGCATTGGTCTAATAAGTATTTCGTATACTAATATATTAGTGTTTCTGGGCAGCAGTCTGGATTTTATCTGTTTTGGTAGGCGGAAAGAATAGAGATTTGCGCTCACTATGCGTTTCTGAATCGACTCTGTTATATTAATATTGTCTGTTATCAGGGAGCGTAAGTATGTAAATCTTGGTACCGTTTCAAAATTTTGACTTCCACATGAGAGAGTTTGGGTTTGCTGGATGCATCTTATGGCCAAGTATTTGGTCTTCTGCGAACCCACGTTTTTGGCAAAACTTTCAAGATTTATGAAGCCAACTGGAGTTTCATTTTCGAAATACAGTCCATTTTTTCATTCCTTCTTCATTTCCATCCTTATTGTCACTCTTATTTTATTTCCCCGATACATTCCCGTGCATGGCGATTCGCGTCGTGCACAGGAGCAAAAAAAATATTGCAGAATAGCCAGATGGTTTAAAAAACAAAATAATTATTTGGGAATCTTTGCCATGTTTTATTTTGGGATTGCCAAATAGAAACAGTTTCTCGCCGCTCAGCGGCGCGCACGCCCTGCCAAGTGACCGCGCCAACTAACGCAACGAGACCATCTAATTACGTAACCTGCGCGACAGGTCTGCAGCGTTTCATCACCGCCGGACCTGCGGCCGCGGCACGACACGGCACGACGGAACTTCACGACCGTCTGTGCCAATATTAGATGCACATCGGGATGATTTATTTACAACTGATTGAACCCATCTACCTGTGATACGAGTCCATCAATCGGCGGCCGGCGGTATTCGAAGGGTAACGGGAAAGATGGGACAGAATCAAAAATTTTAAGAATTACAAATTTGAACGCAATGAATAATTTGAATTGTACGATACGGTCACGGGCGTGCGGCTGTGGGAAGCAAATAAAATACTGGAAATTTATTTAATTAAACTTTATTAAATAAATTAAATCGCTGGATAGAAATTACTCATTATCACTAGTCACTCATCTATGGAACACTTTATTCGGTCTATCTATTGCTTGCCTGCTGGTTTCGCTGGTTTCACTTTTAATGGCGCTAGCTTGCTTTCGAAGTTAACTGACGAATCTACTCGGATTTATCGATATAATTGTTGCATTTCATACCACAATACATAAACCACCAATCTAGGCCACACACACGTACATACGTGGCAAGAATGCCGCATAAGCAAATCGAAGTATAAGCAGGGTACACGAGCCATCTACAGGTCATTGCACCGTCAGCAATTCCGACGATTCATCCACCCACACAGCTACACTTCAAGAAAGTTCTTTGTTCTGAAAACTGTATAAAAAACTATCATTGTCTTTGTAATCGTACTTATCTATAACTAATAACTGTTTTATCAAGATAATAAAATCATCAAGCATTCTACGACTTTGGAGAATCCCGTCACGTGACGGGTGGTGACCCTTAAAAGCAGTTTCTCCAAATCCGTCACGCAAATCATCCTCATCCAAAACCCCCAAATAATAATTTGGATTTTTTTTTTTTTTAACAGTAATATTATTAGTATTTTTTTACGCTTCAACAGGCCAATAGGTCCAATTACAGAAGCGAAAGATATCACAACACACCCAGGCTTGAGTAAATCACATAGATTAATAGTGATCTCACCGGGAATCGAACCCGGAACCCTCGGTGTGAGAAGCCAGTATCATACCCATTGGGCTACGAGGGCCGCCGCATAATAGATATTTCAGCACCATGAACATAGAAACCAGATGAATAGGGTGAAGGAGCTTAGCAAGGCCAAAACCTAGGTAAAGCGACAATGTTCACAAAGGCATAATCTTCCATGGAGATCCATAACTCAGAGAGCTGGCACAAGACCGAGATGAGTCGAGGAAGACTCTTGAGGAGGCCCAGACCCACCAGGGGCTGTAGAGCCAACAGTGATGATGATGATGAATATATGTTTTATACCTATCGATTGTAAATTAAATAACAATATAAAATATAATTTATATACACACGTAAATAAAAATCAATATATTTTCACGGAACGTGGCTTTAGGAGACAAATAAAACACTAAAAATCAATTTACAAAGTAACTGGATACAAATTTAGTCGGAGCACTGTTCCTAAATGTAAGGTCACCAAATAATTCTTATATATTTCACACACTTATTACCCTGTTTCTTAATTCGAACTAATTACGCTGTTTTTACGGCTTCAATCACTTTCGAGAAAATTCTGTTCAATTTTGCACTAGAAAAAGTGTTAACGAGAATGTCCTAGTCAATTCCAGAGTGTTGTGGAGTCTTCGAGAGATTTCGATACTGCGTAATTCATTCTGGTTTACCGTCTCGTTACAATATGTTAAATATATAATATTAAATTATTATTAAATATATAATTGTTACAATATATTAAAAGCATTTTCCTATTTTACCCCTGCACTCTTAATGAACACGTACATAGTAAATACCTAGCTTTCAAGATGCATTTTTTAATGCATTCAGCTATGCAAATAAATCAAAGAGACAATGATTTGCATCTTTAATTGTGTATTATGCTCACAGATTGGCACTCAAAACTTCTAATTAGAGCACTGGGGCAAATCGACTTCATGGCTGAGTGGATGCATTTAGGGACCTAAAGTTGAAGTCTTAATTATTATTAATAATAAAATGGGAACAAATTGGCATATACTTAAAATTCATTTCTTTGTGAGTACTCGTTTATGTAACGACCAATGTCTAATACATACACATACATAATGAATTCAAGTACAATAATAGTGAGGTCCCTTAATTAGATTATCAACCTATTCGCTTAAATAACATACCTTCGATTTATAACATTTCACGAACGAATATCTCGACCCTGAGCCAAAATTCGTCCATGTGTTTGGGACTTCATTTCTAAAATATTTTAGAGTTTCGGTACCTACTAAGGTAAGATTATTTTTAACAAAACACCCCCAATTTTCTTTAAAAGGGTGGAATAAAACTATTACACTATATATTTTTAATATTTATAGCGTTATCTTGGTTGGACATAATTATTAATTAATTAAAAAAACTTTGTATTGACCACTTGGAATAATTCTACGTCTACAGGTTTCGATACCACTGTATCTTCGTCAGGACGGACGCCCTGTCCGTGATAGCTGATGATATTAATGGAAGGCGAATATAAGTATTCTTATAAAATACAACACCTCGTTGATTCAACTATGCTTTATTTATTCATCTACGTACCTACATATGATAACCATAATAAAAATATTTGTGAAATTCTTTTACTTGGCTACATTCACGAATTTAAAAAATGAATAACTGCGTAAGTATCCAACCGAATTATTTTTCTCGTGAGATATTATCGTTATAATGTTTAAATAAACACCAACACGGCTCATTAATTTGATTTTAAATACGCCATTGAGTGTAGCATCAACAATAATAATCATTCAACCACTCCAAGTATTTCACATCTCGTTAATTAAATCGCGCAGCTGATATATCGCGAGATTAATCTTTCGACCGGTCAGCTGTTCAGATAAATTTTTACAACGCTTTCACTGCAATTAACTGTTCTGCATGGCGGAGCAAATGATACTGATATGTTTATTCATTAACGACCCGTATGGCAACATTTTCGTGCTACGAAACCGGGTTCAAAAATCCAATCCAATCCAAGATCCAATCAAAAGCTCTACACCAAAGCACTTTTCCCCAGGTGCTTTGAAGTTTGCAATGCTTTCAACTAGACATTGAGGAAATATTGGAAATAATAATTTAAAAATCTGCACGCATGGACGAAGAAGATGAAGCGCAAATGATCACGGAAGAATTGAAGGAACTGCATAACGTCACGAATTTTTTTCGAAGAAGAAATAGAAAAGCATCATCAAAGGTCTAAGGCCTTCAGCTACTATCAAGGAGATTCTTCAGAACTGGGAGTAGCTTCACAACATTTGTCGGAGTTTCACCCAACACAGCTAATGTGAACACAATGGGGGACCTCAACAATGACACAGTGCTTCACTATACCTCTTTAAAAAATGAGGAAAAGAATCAACACTGCATACATTCTTCGTTGTTAAAAAGAAGAAACGGACAGAAAAAGTTGAACAAGAACTGTAACCGTGGAGAAGAAAACAAAGTTTATCACATATCGAGGGGTTGAATTTTTGAATGCCCTTCTACTTGAACTAAAAGTAGGGGTGAATTATTCAAGATTTAAATTAAAATTAAAAACCAACAGCAGTATGACCCTAAAGTTCCATATAAGTGTTTGTCAGTGCGTGTATTAATAATAATTATTCCGTGTAAGGTAATTCAATTATTAGTTTGTGTTATTTTATTATTATTAGTTTTGTGTTCTACGACTATGATACTATGTTTTGTTTATGTAGTGATACTATTCTGCAATATGTAATTCAATATCAGAATGACAATGCCCGCCAATTTAAACACGAGAAATAGTTGCTCACTTAAAAAAAATAGTGCATGGTCTTTTTTGTGAAGGGTTCGATACCAATTAATTTACTATTTAACTGTAATTTCGGATATTTTATACGCACCGTATGTATTACCGAGAAGCGAATCTCAACGTTTCGTTGGATACTTATCCAACGTCATCAGGAGGACGACCTTTACCCGCGGAGGTGGAGGTCGGACTGATTAAAGGTGCTGCTTTCTAGGGCGTAAATTGTATGCACTTTGTTGTGGAGTGTTCTCTTCTTCTACAATAGAGGTTGCCAGTGTGCAATATGTACTAGGACTCTTTAATAATTAATTTACTTTCCATTAGATTCGATGGGAAATCGCGATTCGTACCACGAACAGACTCGTCGGAAAAATTATGTTCATGGTAGATAGACCCCAACGTTCCATTAATTTTCTAGATCTTAGATATTATTACGACATTAAAGTTTATTAGATTACGCATCGTTATTTTCATAGTCACCTTAAAAACAAGTCATCCCAGAAACTAGCATTCACAGGCAAAAAGCCAGATGAAATTTTCATGAAGTAAGCAGAGACAATATGTCGGGCATTAAAGTCATAAGCTATCAGCAAGCATAATACTTGCCGCGCCAAAGAAATTAATAAAGTTACAAAATATTACATACGTATTTCATCATAAATATATACTGAATCCACAAACGTAGATAATCTTTAAACAATTATACATTACTAAAATCGTACATTTTAAGATTTAGTTAGTTGCTTGCTGGTTTAGTGGCTAAGACACTTGTCTATTGATCGTGAGTTAAAGACTCACGTCATACCAGCAAGTTGGTAATATTTTGCACAGCGCAGGAAAAATGCTGAATTAATATTTTTAAATGTATTTGTTTATAAGTAAAACATAATAATGCAGTGATTCAGAATATCTTTAAAACAAACATTATATTATTATTTTGGTTGCCACTTATGTTTCAAGATACATGTTTTGTACATACATACGTTGATCCTTATTGGAAGAGCATGTACAATTTTTAGTTTTGAGGGATCTCAAAATCTATGTTTGTCGGATATAAAAGCCGCCTATTTTACATATTAGATTATTTTAAATCGATCTGAATACTGCATTTGAATTTTAAACCCATTCTATTACGTTATTACAAGATATATTTAGGATATAAATCTGTGTCATTAAATCTAACAAAATATTACATATAGTTATAAAAGTTTAACACATAATTTTTTTAATATTATAATTTATATTTTTCCCCAAAAATAATATATAGACTAGCAGCTACATATGATATACAGGATCAAATGCTTGTCTCATCACTGGCATAATGTAGTGAAGGTATTATTATGAATACAATTATGTTTAATACGAGGTATATGTACTCGTATGAATCTATAAATAAATACGAGGGTTGGTGGAATTTTTTAATTTCACAGGCTGTATAAGTCCTATTGTCACATTATTTTCTGAGGTATCTTGACTTTTCTAGCAAATTGGATGCACATTTTACTGTCGCAAAAGATACACGTGTTTTGATATGCTCAGCATAAAGATTATGGAAAATGAAATAAAGATTAAAAATTTTCTGGCCCAAAACAACACCCTACTTATTCGCCAAACGTGGCCCCCTCCGACTTCTTCCTATTCCCAAAGATGAAAAAAACATGAAAGGACGACGGTTTACTAATACGAAATGAAGACAGAATTAAGAGAAGAAGCTAAACGCCATAACGAAAATTGCCTTCTAGAAGTCGGTCGAAGATTAAAACAAGGGCTGGCGCTAGCATATTATATCCGATTGGGATTATTTTGAAGAGGATAAAATGAGTATTAAGAGTTTTAAAAATAAAAATAATTTTCGCGTATTATTTTAAACATATGTAGAGTATTTTGAAAGCTCACGATTAAAAATTGTTTAATTTCAACAGTGTAAGTGAAGTTGTTTTAAATAATCAATTCTATTTTGGCAGATCCTTCAGATTTTTTCACACCTTCATCTGGTTCTGCTTCTTTGAGTGGTTGCTTTTCATCATCGTTCACTAACCTCACACTTTTTCTTGTTAGAATCGTAGGCCATCCAAACAGCGATGTTGAGCAAAACAACCAGCACACCAAACTCTCAAAGAAATGTCTGTTTTATTCATTTTTTATTCACTTCCAAAGTGATTTAATTCTCCTCCTTCTGGGTGGTTTATCTGAAATTGATTACGTTGAAAAGGACCCCAACAGAACCTTTTCAATGCGATCTTCCGTCCATGGGGCCACACATCGCTCTGCCTTAACACCATTGATTCTCCCACACGTATTTTTATGCTTAATGAGTTTTAAAGTGCTTTACAATTCATCAAAATCTTTTCATCACGCATCAACGATTCGTATGCAACACGATGTTGGACCACTGTTAAATACTCCAGTAAACCTAAGCTGGCGCACGGGAATTATAAAATATATAATGTATATACAAACTTACCTACCTGATTTGAATTAAAGATTTTTCTTATGTAGGAGCTTACTGCACCATTATTAGGATAGACATTTTATAAAATTAATTGATCGATAACTGCAAACTGTTTATAAGTCTTAAAAATCCAACAACAAAAGAAATTTATTTATTTATTTATTTAAAAAAATCCTTGTTTACAAATAAAGATACTTAATACTAATTTAATAATAAAACATAAGATAAATTACACATTTTTTTTGATTTGTTTAATTTGTGGATTATGCCACTCTACTAGGCTACGCCTGTCCCAGAGTGGCGTTATAGAACACAATTATATTATTTTTTCGAGTTCGTCAGTAGTATTTATTTTCATAAGGTAGTTATTATGTATCTACAGAGTCACAAGTGGAATGTTAGTGAAAGTTGAGTTAGTCATAAGTCCAAGTGTAAATACGTGTAGAATAATTGTTTAATGTAAGAAGGGTTAAAGTTTTGTTTAAGATTATTTTTTATTTTCCTTAATTAATTAATTAATTTATATAGGTTCAACTAATTAATTTATATAAATTCAACATTGATTTCGTCTGTATACAGGGTTATTTGGAAAACATTAATAACCTCGCAGAACTATAATTCTGCCTTGATTATGAGTTGAAAATGTTCAAACAACCATGACCTAATATCAATATTTATGGAGATGTGCGATAGATAAGGATACTTTTTTTTTCAATATTTCTGACTTATTTTTTGTAAAATGTTGGACTATCATTACGGTAACTTGTATCAAATATGAAAAATTCATACTCTTTAATCAAATAAAATAATAAAAACCTTCGAATTCCAATTGGAAAATATTCCAATTGGAATTTCTGCAGGGTTTTAATCAAATTTTATTTTACCTATATTGAAACAACGAAAATTTTCGTAATCAATATAAGTTACTGTAAAAAATAAGTCAGAAGTATTGGAAAAAATGCCAACTTTGATATTGCATAACTCCGTGACTATTGATATTAGGTCATGGCTGCTTAAACATTTTTGACTCATAATCAAGGCAGTCCTGCGAGGCTATAAATTTTTTACAAGTAACCCTGTATATAGGTGTACATCATAATTTTTTCCGGTTTAATATAAACGTTTTAAAACAGCATTTTGAAACATTATGGCGGAAAATGTTAAAAGTAAGTTGGTCAAATGTGACATGAATTATTGAATTATGAACTCCTCATTGGGCATACATAGGTTTCCGTAATAAATAAAACTCTGATACTCTTCTGGTTTATAAAGATGATAGATGTTGCTAACCGAACTGACTACCCGATTGGGTGAGAGAGAACACCGAAATTACGAAAATCACGGTGTTCACAAAATCCGTACACGTAAGCGAGCTACGACTCACTGTCTGATGTATTTTGTGTGCAAAGTAAAAATACGTAAAAGATTCACACTTTGTCGACAAATCTCATGAGACGAGAGCTCAAATGTCTCATGTGTTTACATTAAGAAAAAAAATTAATGTGAGGTAGCTACTAGTAGAATGATAAGTGTAAAAAAATACCGAGAAAGAAATTCAATAGTATGTTGTTAAGCTTGAATTAACAATTAAAAACAATATTTATGTTTTCAGACAAGGAATTAAATATTATATAATACTAGTTGTACGTATATTGTACACACTAGCTGTTCGTACCCGGCGTTGCACGGGTTAAGGATTAAGTTGAAAATAAATTTTTGGGGGAAACAAAAGGTTTGATTCGAACGGTATAGATTTGCATCGAAAATATATCAGGAGGAGGAGAAAAGGGGAGGGAGGAAATATCACCTTTGTTACCCGCTGAGTCCTAAAGAATAAGTTTCCAAATTTTGAGTCCGATCGGTCAAACGGTACAGATTTGAATTGAAATTAAGTCAGGGGGAGAGGAAGGGGTATGAGAATCTGGAAGAAATATCACCTATGTTACTCGCCGAGTCCTAAAGAATAAGTTTCCAAATTTTGAGTCCAATCGGTCGAACGGTACAGATTTGCATTGAAAATATGTCAGGGGGAGGGGAAGGGGTACGAGAATAGGGGGGAAATATCACCCATGTTACCCGCTGAGTCCTAAAGAATAAGTTTTCAAATTTTGAGTCGGATCGGTCAAACTTTACAGATTTGCATCGAAAATATGGGGGAGGGGAAGGGGTATGAGAATAGGGGGGAAATGTTGTCTATGTTATCCGCCGGGTCCCAAAGCATAAGTATGCAAAATTTGAATTGAATAGGACAAACGGTGTGGATTTGTATAGAGAACAGACAGACAGACAGACATTGAGTTTTATGGGTATAGATTATTAATTATTATTATATTTAATTCCTTGTTAATATATAATATTACAAAGAATTTATTTTAAACATTTCAGCATATCAGCATAACATTTTTATTAATGTTGATATCAACTATATTTTTAATTATGAGAATAAACACTTCATTTTTTACATCCTTTCACTGATATTAAGAATTATTGCTTCCACTGAAAATATATTGCATTATCCATCCACTGTACCGTAAAAGCACTATCTGCTATAATACAGTAAAATGCTAGTGTAGCAGGTGGGGCATCGAATGTAGCATTTTACTTTGATGCCAAAATCCTGAGCAACAATGCTACTAGGTTATTATTTCTGTAAACACTATCAAATCATGTAAACTAAATTACGTAAACAAAAAATAAAATTATCATAACTCTTACTAGCCGTAATCCCGTGAAAAATCACGGGACAAAATAATTATTAATTACCCTTGCGTTTAACCTGAGCCGCGCGCTGTTTGACGTGTCACACTCAGACAACCGCGCCTCATTAGTGGCTAGTCATCATCAGTATTGTTGTTGTAATTGCAGCGAGTACATATGGACAGACATTCGAAATTAGAAGAGTTGATATGATATGTGATATGATATATGTTGAAAAATGTAAATATATATTTATTTTGTATTGAGTGGATAGATTTCATTAAAAAACACACTGATCAAAGATTGATGACATTTTTGCAGAAAAATAAAAAATGGATCTTATTTTTAAATCAAATTAATTAATCAATTAGAAAGATATACAGAAAAATCTAATTCACGAAAAAATATTAGGTTACTACTGGGATTCGAACCCAGGTCACCTCCTTTCCGGGGCCGGTGATCTGACCACTAAGCTATAGCATGTTTCCGTGAATATATCGACCTTATATGAAGTTCATATTTTTATTAATTGATTAATTTTTATTTTTGTCCATAGAGCAATCCACTTTTTTGATACGGTAGTTGAAATTACTTTGCATTTTAACAGCTCTCCAATGTGCCGATAAAAACGTCATCCCCTTCGTCTTAAATAAAAACCTTAAAGATACAGTAATTTATGTTTGCAAAAAATGGATGCAGCGATGAGTGGGGACCAGCTTTCTTGATTCTGTTGCAGACAGCTGACCGGGCAACCATCCCCTTCCTGCCCAGGCCGTTTGACCACCCCCCGCTGTGCCCAATAAAGAAGAGTGGAGCAAATAAATCCTTGAAAGCAGGAAACAATTTGTCTGCTTTTTACGTAAATAAATGCTTTTATTTTTCAGCTTTTCTGTTATAATTCTGAACGACTTAAAATATAGCGTCATTATAATCCGTGGGACGTTCTTCAAGACTAAAGAATCAAAATGCTTGCTCGCGATATCCTATCCTTCAGAATTCTTAAAGTTTCATTATCAGTTTTTATTGCCATACCCTTCACGTGTCATTAATCCATCGTACTATTTTTTCTAAATTTTCTATATCCTGCATTTAACACTGGTATTTTATTTTAGGTATGTACGTATATACATAAATTAATTTATGATGTTTGATATTAGAATTAAGAAGCACTTTAGATGTTTAAATAGCAATAACTATCGTAAATTTACCAATCGTATTTTTTTTGCTAGTTTATTTTAGGTAAGTATAAACATAAATTAATTTGTAATGCTTGCAATAATTTAATAAGGTAAAACTTGCAGATATTTTTATATTAAAATTAAGGAACACTTGAGGTGTTTAAATAGCAATTACTATTCTGAATTTGCCAAACGTATTTTTCGGAAACAAATCATAATTTTGATATTAACTTATAAATTTATAAATTTATAAATTTAAAATTATAAAAATTAAAAAAACTGTTAATAGCCAAATAAATAAAGAAATTATTTTTTTCAGAATTTGAATTAGTTTTTAGTTACTTCCCAATTTGTTATTCTACCCCCTTTTATTTATTTTTTGTTTTCTTTTTATGCCTATATCTCCAAATTTATTTTTAAGTATACATTAAATCCCGATGAAAGAGTCATTGGCCTCGAATCATGTTGCGAATCATTTATCAGTAAATAGTGGTCTAAATAAAGTTTTTTTTTTTTATTAACAAATCAATTTGAGGCATCAAAAATACGTCCCAATTATTTTTTTTGACGTATTATAACTATTTTACAAATAAAATTCGTATTTTTCTCATTGTCTAGGACATTCATTTCAATAAAAAAAAATCTCAAATTTTCTTCTCCGTAACGCGCGCAACTGGTACAGATAATCGTGTCGCCAGGGTTTGAGTGAACTTAAAAATGATTTTTTTTGTAAATGATATAATGTCTATGATGCAGCATATCGAAAAAAATGTGCAACTGAAAAAGACTGAAACTTTTTTTTCTAACTAACCATCATGCCCTTTCCCCGCAGGGGTAGGCAGATAGGATAAAACGCCATATTATTCTATCTCGGAACACCACATTTGCTTCGGCTACATTCATACATCTTCTGATAGAACTTCTACGTTTGTTGAGGCTTTTAACAGGGCCGTCCTCAAATACTTGTAGTATCTGAACGTGCTAGGTCTTTCGTGGACGCCCTCTATTCCTGTTGCCTTCAACACTCGCCTCATACTAAAAGCTAAAAGAATATATATTAAAGCTATGTACTTAATCTTACATTAATTTATAATTACGTATTGTATCACTTGTAAAAAAATATGCACTCGATAATGACCTAATATCTTCATTATAAAATAAAAATTATTGTCAAATATTGAAAGCAACTATGTCGTAAAACTGCTGTTTAGTTTGGCATATGTTTAATGTAATAAATATCAAAAAAAATTAATAAATATTTAAAAAAAAAAAATTCTTAACCATAATTTTTTCATTCATGCGTACCACATAACCAAACCATCTCAGATAATATCTCTCAGATATCATCGTAGATAATATTATTAGTAAGATGTGTACAAAATTTGAAAAAAATGGACTTAATAGTTTTTCATATATTTTCTCCATTAGTCTGAAAACGGAAAAAAATGAATAGCTTAGTATTCGTTTAAAAATTCTACTACCACGCTAACTTGAAATTTGCTATATTGGGCAATTTTATTTAATGAAAAACATTTGATTCTACATTCGTACATCCCTCAGGATCGGACTAATGATGAATATCGAAATTCCACTACTAAGTACTAGTAAGATTCACCTGATTCATTCACTGCTAGAAAATGTCGTCAATCATGGTCGTTGGGTCCGTTCGAGGCCCATGATCCGCACCATGGCACGCCGGCCACTTGTGTGGATTCTCGGACGTAGGTGCATCACAATAAATCACAATATCTTCTCACACGGTCAAAAAAATTGCAAACGATTTAGGGAACGTCTATGATGCGGGGAAGTACAGTGCAACAGGCGTGAAATTGGGTCCGTGTGCGAGTGGTTGTTCCCACTCACGGACCTCGCACTCCAACGCCTGCCCATTCATAAACACAACGAATTTTACCTGGAAACTATTTCATTCATAAATACCCACTACACTTGTGGAGTTCGAGTATTTTTTCATCTCGCCATTGTCATTTGTGCAATTATCAATTTCTAGAGGGCGAAATTTTTCAAAATGCTAAATTTTTGTAACAGCACACCTGATATTATTAACTAGAAAAAGCATTTCAATAATCACGAGAAATAAAAAATTAAAAAATCATCTATTGATAATTATGTCCAACCATAAAGTCAACGCCATAAATATCATAAATAATTTTAAAAACAACTAAAATACAATAGGAAAAAAATAATGATAGAATTGACATTTGTTTTGTGTTAAGTTTTATATAGTCCGTGTAATTAAATGAACGGAATTTGATTTCAAAAATGACTTCGTAACTAACTAAAACTAGCTAATTAGGTAATCACGCCGATTCTCCTCAGAGGTAGGCATAGAAGATAGAATACCACACTCTTCTATCCTGGCACACCTCTTTTGCTTGAACAATATTCATACGTCTTTTCATGCACGTTGTTTGATAGTTAAAGCTTTTAGGGCCCAACATTTGGTTTATCTGATCGTGCCAGGACTTTCGCAGACGCCCTCTGTTCCTGCTGCCATCAACACTCGCCTCATACATTTTCTTTACCATCCTCTTCTTATTAATATGTTCCACATTACCAAAGCATCTCAGCGATCCTTTCTTTATTCTATCTGCAATGAGTTTATATATTTAATTAGTTCCGTTTGGGTAATAATAATGCAAAGACTCGTCATCTACTTACAGAAAGTGAAAAAATGTACCTAAAAATCTGCATAGCAAACAATATAAAGAATTGACATTTTTTCATGGTTAAATGATACAAAAATGCCAACTAATATATATCTAAATTTAATATTTCGTTTTGAGAATGTCCTCAAACGTAAAAGAAACTATCTGAAAGAAAAAACTTTTAATGAAAAAACTTTCAATCTTCACACCCAGATCCCCATTGTCCTTCTTGAAAAAGGATTCGATTTACCCTATGGGTTTACGCGTAGTGAAATAAAAAATACGTTTAGCGACCCAAAGAATTTATTCATCTTTTTGTCTACGTTTGCCGGCGACAGGCTGTCTGGCCGGACAGTTTTTTTTTTACCTGAAAGCCTTAAGTTTCCGTTAAAACCTTTTGTAAGGAAATTACAAATTGTATAGATTTGTGCCAAACGCACCCCCAGAAGACTGCCGCCTTTTCATTATATTACAGTAAGGAAGAATGGCGTATATGGAATCGATTATACTCGTACACGCATGGAAGAAAGGAATTTATAAAATTAATTCGAGAAGTTTATAAAATATCCAAAAATTACTCATTACCCACTATTAAAATTACTTTTATTATTTAATTAAAAAAATATATTTTTTATCAAATTTCTTATTCAACATCAACCTACCGAAGGTCCCTGCAAGGTAGCCTCTCCTGGTTCCTTAAACAGCTTCCAGTCTTTTGATTTTTTTTTTATATGTAACTTAGTCTTTCGTGTTTGCATATAAAGGCTTTTTCAATAACAATGATATACTTTTAAAATGTTATTTTTAAATTATTCTTTTATTTTATTATGCTCTGACAATCCACAACGCTTAAGTAGGTATAGCTTACATAATCCTTGATAATTTTCCATTAATTTTATAAAAATATGCGTTATTTAGTGAATACTCAACGTGAACTTCGTCAAATTTATGATCCACTTAATCAACCTACTGTGCTTGCTATTAGAATAATCGCAAAATTTAAAAAGGATCATCATTATCATCGTCCCTCTTGGCTCTGCAACTTCTGGTAGGTCTTGGCCTCCTCAAGAGCCTTTCTCATCTCGGTTTAGTACCAGCTCTCTCCAGTTCAGAAGCTCCAAGGCAGAAATGTCTTTGAGGACGTTGTCGCTCCATCTCAATTTTGGCCATCCTAAGCTCCTTCGCCTTATCGGAATTGAATTCAGCAGGGACTTTAGTGCTTGATGCTCGGTCATTCTCTCCACATGACCCAGTCACCGAAGTCTTCTCAGTTTTATAAATTTTGTGACGTTTAGACAGACGTCTTAAACAGAGTATAGAGCTCATTGCTGTAACGTCTGCGCCAAAGTTCATTTTCTAGAACCGGTCCGAAGGTACGCCTCAAAATTTTTCTTTCAAAAGTGTCCAGTGCTCGCTCATTCTTCTTAGTTAGTACCCACGTCTCAGCTGCATACGTGAGCACTGACCTAATAAGCGTTTTGTACACTAATATCTTGGTGTTTCTGGACAACACTCTGGGTTTTATGTGCTTTTGCAGACGGAAAAAAACAGAGATTTGTGCTCACTATGCGTTTCTGGATCTCCTCTGTGATAAAAATAATATTTACATTTTTCTACACCACTTAAGATAAGATGTCGAAATGCAATAAGTGAACAGAATATTGCTGGTTTAAGAGCTTGTGTTAAAAAAAAGATACAAATTAATCAATTCCTTGTCGTTCACAAGATTCGGGCCTCTCAACAAAGACAACGGCGTATTCCGTGAACATATATTGTCCTTATAAGAATGCGGTTAATCCAATAATTGAAGCCACTTTACCATTATAGCCATCGTGAGTTTGCCGATTGGGCAATGACATGACATAAATTTGATCGTAATTTTGAATAAAAAACAGACATTCGGATGAAGCCTATTTTTAGTTACATTGTTTTTTTTATAAGCACTGTGGTTTTTGGTGTGAAAATAATCCACATGAGATTCAAAAGAAGCTTTCGCATCTGCAGAGGTTAAAGTATAGTATAGTTTTTGTCAGAATAATATTATCTGACTATTTTTTTTCAAAATCCCATTGCTGGAAATGCAGTTACAGTGAATGATTGGCGATAGCAATCGATGTTAAAAAGTAGTAAAAAAAATAAAAAAAGTTGTGGCCTAAATTGGATGATTTTGATTTGAATGATATATGGTTCCAACAAGATGGATTCAGAATCAACTAATTTCAAGAAATTCAACTGTCAAGTTACTTACAAGAAGTTGTGATTTAATTGACATATTTGGATTACATTTCATGGGGTTATTTAAAATGAATGGTACTTTCAAGCAAACCAAAAAAACTTAGTTGATTCGAACATATACATATAATATACATATATATAAAGGACTTTCAAAATTTGATAATGTGCGGTTATTCTTACGATGGAATTGGTGAAAGCTGCATTGTTTATCACTTAAGCCAGCTCTTGCTGGTTGTATTTATAAGAGACTTCCATCAAATTTTCTCATATATAAATTACCTTCGTGTCTGTGAGACTTCTATAATTTATCTTTAATTAATATTTCATTTATAATACCCCGCGATGCAAGATACAAATAAAGTTTTACTTATCTTAAAATGCTTTTATTTAATATTGTTACTATTCTTGTGTTTTATTTTTTATTTGCTTTTATTATTAATATGTATATTTCAAAATTATTGTCTGTGTGAAATATAAATATACATATATCACTTACTTGTATCTGTTATATGTAAAAACAAATAATTAAAATAAATAAAAATAATATTTGACCATTCAAATATACGTAATCTATTTTCAACGCCTAAATTTATTTTGCCTGATTTATAATTCATCTAACTTTTGTAAACATTAATTCTGAAAATAATGACATATTACATATTATATGCATTTAATAATTATTCAAAGCCATACACCGATACAATTCAGTCCCGTCATGTAGGCATCCACAAAAAATCCGGGTGTTTTATTTTGTCGATTTCCAGAAGTGTCCAGATGTGTTGTCGAGTGTCCGGTCCGGGATTTATTTTGGTAATAATTTTGCACGTGAACTTTCATTGAAAAGCCTCTTCCGGAAGCTGCTCGCTCTGGGTGGCCAGCCGCTGGGCGATTAGCGAGCTGAGCTTTCGGCAGGGGTGGCGAACCGCAACTATTTCAGGGCCACGAAAAAATGGCAGAAAATCTAAATTCAATACAAAGAAATTTATACTAATGTTTATATAAAATATTTACAAAACAAAAGTTACGCTAGCATTTTTTCGGTTTAGAAACAGTTTCAGCGAGTTTTCACATATTAAACAGATTTACTTAAGCGTGATAAGGTTTATTCTGTGTAAAATTTTGTGAAATGTTTTCAAAGTTTTAAGTCTATTACTTGCATAATTTGCATACTCGCATAAAACCTAAATTCATAAAATGCAATCACAATATATATTTCTTGTATATATTTCACATCTCCTATTTCTAAATTATGTTTTATCCTATATACTTCACTCCTCCTTTTTCCTAAATTACTGTTATAACTTTAAACAACTATCTACACTATGTAAATTCTGTAATTTTTTGCTATTCTACTCTTTTTTTGTATATATTATTTTGTATATTTTTGGATTTTTTTTGTATATATTATTATGTAAAAGGTACTTCTGTGCCGTATCTTAGGCATATATATAAATAAAAAATGTTAAGTAACTAAGATCATTCTATCTCTATGGCCAACGGCACAATTTGACTCCAGGTAATACCGTCTAATTAAGATCCTTGAATCCCCCATCATTGATTTAAAGGTTCGGAAGAACTTGATTAAAACTCTTGTCTGGAGTGTGCTGATGTATGGCAGCGAAATATGGACGATCTGCCAGAGCATGTCAGGGAGGCTAGCGGCCTTTGAGATGTGGTGCAACAGGCGCGTGGCGAGGATCCATTGCCATTGGTCAGAAAATATCCGAAATGACGAGCTGTTGGCGAAAAGAGACGGCTGCTGAACAGAATCGCCCAACAACGAGCAATTTGGATAGGCCATAATATAAGGCATCCGGTCCTGTTTTTTACCATCGTCGAGAAAAATGTTGAAGGCAACAATCGTAGTGGCTGCTCGAGATCAAGCTACGTAGAACAGATTATCGGAGATGTGCGCTGTAGCACCTACCAAGAAATGAAGAGGCTGGCCGGTGACAGAGAGGAGTGGAGAAATCGAGTTCTTGTTGCAGACTAATTCTAGGATTTCAGAGTATATTCAGCTGTTTGAAGATCCCGAAGAGTTCAGCATTGGCTAGGATACGTCTTCGGGGAAGTATTATGGGTATTGGCTTATGTAAAAGGTATAAAAAAATTACTACTGCAGTTCTCAATATCGAAATACTAAACCCTATTTTTTATCTGTATTTCGTTTGAACGCGTTAAATGAAAAAAATATTAATCATGTTAGCAAATTTTTAATTTCATATTTTTACCAATTATTAACAGTAAATTTCAAAATAAAAAGGTCTAAAAAATGCGTAAAAGTAACACAGTACAACTAAGAATGTTATTAATCTATACTATGTAATATATAAAGAGGTTAAGTTTGTGAGTTTGTAAGTTTGTAAATTTGGATGGAGGAGGTAATCTCCGAAACTACTCATCCGATTTCAAAAATTCATTCACCAATAATTAGAATGGACTTTCAAAGTGGACAAAGGCTATATATTATCCCGTTAAAATAAAAGGGCTTTTCGTGGTGACCTATTTTACAATTAAAGTCGAGGAAAAAATGGTCGAGCGATGCGTTTTTTACGAACGCTTAACGCCTTAATCGTAAGAGATATTTAAATACTTTCTATAGAGAAGTTGTAGAACTCAAAAGTTCAAAAAAACGTCCGCGAAGACATATATCTATATGTTAAGGTTACTACACAAATATAAAAATCTGCGCGTGCGAATCCGCGCGGGTAAGTTTTTTTTTTACTAAAATAGAGATGCGAAAACGGAATATGTGTCACATCAATATTCTTACTATTTTCAAACTAAGCTAAACGCTTTTGTTATGAAAATAGGACTACCTTGCTGGTCTGGAGTGAGGTTCGAACCCGCAACCTTTGGATCACGATGCGAGAGTCCTAACCACAAGACCAACAATTTTATTGGAAGTCTTATTCCCGTGTAAAAACTAACGAAAATAATTTCAAAAATTAAATGTAGCAAATTTTGATCAATGAGTTCCTAAGAAATAAGGCTTTTAAGCATTGAATCGAATACATACAAAAAAAAAATACCACAGCACATTCGAAATCATTATTATTTATTGATATTTTGTGTAACCATTCAAATTCAAAGCGAGGACAACTTAAACGAAAACATTTCAAAAAATTGCACAGAAAATAGTTTCAATAATAATTCACAAAGCGAAGTGAGCACAAAACACGAGAAATCGTATGGGTACTTTGAGGATGATTCTGAATAATCAAGCGGTGGTTGAAAAAATATTACACTCAACAGAGCGCTTCGTCAATATTTGGATTTCTGTTTGTTAACGGCGAGACCGCAAAATTTCCTTCAATGGACTCTGGCACCAACAATGAGCTGGCCCCCAGGCTCCACAATGGACCACCGGCCGGTGGGCGGGATGTACCACGTATCTGCGCCATTATACAGGGAACTTTACGTTATGATACTTGAATTCAATAGCACATGCTTATTATGTCAGCTATTGTCCGGTACAGTTCCAAAATCTCACACCCACTCGGAGAGCTTTGGGTCGTCTTCCAGAAATTACAGAGCGTCCATAAAATAATTTGAATATTTATTTTCAGTGAAAATAGTTTATATTTTTGTACATAGACTTACATACTAAATAAATTTTACAATAAAAAATAATTTTAATAAAAATTTAAGTCACAGAGACGAAATTGTATTTTTATGGGAAAGTAGGTATAGAAGTTTAATAAAATTTGAAATAATATTTCTGGCGTATCCTAGTGTAGAAGAATTTTATTACACAGATAAAGGATATTGCTAACAAATTCCAAAAATCGAATATAGATGTCTCATTAGCGACATCTGTAGTCATTTAAGAGGAATGAAAAAAGCCTTTGTTGCAATTTTTGCAACTCATATGTGAAACGTGGCGTATAATTTAAATGTATACTACTTCCAAAAATGAGTAGACATAGTATTATTCTATCACGGGTGGAAATGGCGAACGTTACATTTTGTAAAGTGATCACTTAAGTCAGCCGTACGATAGGTCGTAAGCCGTATGTACACCCAAAGACTTCTATACCTACTTTCCCATAAACATACAGTTTCGTCTCTGTGAGACATTTATAATATATATTGATTGATTAATGATATCCCTGTGACAAAATCCCGTACTGTTCTGAAAAATTTGGACATACTCAAAATATTCTGAAAAATTTAAGTTATTCATTTCATAGCTTCAAAGATTATAAAGTTGTCTTGATATTTTAATGATAATAATATTACGATAAATGGTACACAATTGCTGCTTTGAAACACATCTCAAGAATATTTGATAACAATCGGCCGTATTCTCAAAATAACAGCATTGTTATTTTGATGTCAACACTAAAAAATAAACAAGATTTATGAGAGTCCGCTTTAATCGTTGATTACTATCCCAAAACTCAAAAATTGACAAGACGTATTTATTTATGCCCGTGTAGTTACTCAACTAATTTAAATTCGCAGCATTGGCAATTTTAATGCACGATGTCTGAGAATTTTTAAAAAAGACCTATTTATTTGATGTCGAAGCGATATTTATATCATCACGCAAGCCAGTCATTGCAATCCGCAGTTTTATCTAAAATTTAAGTTTTTAACAAATATAATTTAAAATAAGTAGGTAATGAATATTATATAAAAAGTAATTAATATTATATAAAATAGTATATTATTAAAAATATTGGTAGAAATCTGTAAGTTTCACACACATCTACTAATTTCTTCATCTAAAGAGATCAAATACTAATTTAAAGCCAATATTTCGTCACAATGCAATGATACAAATATTGACATTTTACAGATGTCTTGACGTTTTTCTATTTTTAGGTGTTGGTGTTACAATATCACCAAATAACAATATTGTTATTTACAGAATATATCAGATTGTCATAGAGTATAGATCATTACATGAAACAATTTTATTTTTATGTATTTTAATAAATAAGGAATCAAATTCAACCAAAAAAAAATGCTTGAAAAATATGATATTTTACAGCATCTATTCTGCATTATATTTTATTTGAATCCTAAAAAGGAATGCCTTTGTGTTATTAATTATAAGACTAGCTTACCTATTGTGTGGAGTTTTTTTTATTTAATAATTAAAATTAAAATACATTTATGTACATAAATCATGTCAGAAGATTATAATTTTATTTTAAACATATTTTAAAAAAACTTACACAAAACCCCTTTAAAATTCTTAATTGTAGGAGCCAATTTATTGATACTACAAATTCTATTTTATTAAAAAACCATCCACTTTTGTAGTATTGTCTGAATTTGAAATTTACTTCATGCGTATGAAATAAACATATTAATTAATAAATGTTCTGAAAATATATAACTCTTCTTATGCATATAAGTTCTCGTTTGCAGGAGGATATGACATGGGTAGAGCATGACCACTGTATGCGGCTGACATTTCAGTCACGCGCAGCTACCCGAAAACGATTCGTCAATCTTCGTTCAGTCAAGTGAAAAGTGAACTTTGAATCGTTCGGTAGTTCTTTGAGATATTGATTTTTATCCTCTTCAACTTCTCTAAGTGAACTGTTCACTTTCGCACCAACATTTTTTTCAGGCGCCAGTAAATTTTCAAAATCACGAAATCTCATTTTATCTACATCAGCTTCCCAAAGAAAACGAAGAGTCTTTCTCACCAAAAAATTTTCGCTAAAAATTTCATCGATTTTGGGATTTAAAATTTATTATTTAATGAACGACTTATTTTCCACCTACTGAACTAATGAACGATAGTTCACTAAAGTGAACTATACCGTTCATTCGTTCAGTAAAGTGAACTGTTCTAAAAGAACAATTCATTCATGAACGACCCATCTCTATTTGGTGATGCCCTCTCTCCAAATGCATTTCTGCGCAGATAAGTTCTACTACATTCTTACTAATTCAGCATCACAAGAGGAAACTTCTACACAAACAGAATTTTGACATCTTTTGACTTCTAAAATCGTCTCATATAGATTTAAAAATTTACCAAAATGTTTTTCTGGACACCCTGTACTGTCTCTTGATATTGGAATAATGTTTATTATGTGCCCGCTGATAAAGAAGCATATTGTATTGGTCTCTTGTGGGATGAATGATTTTTATTGACTGTACATTTATATCGTAGCAATTCTTACGCATCTGAGGAAACGCCTACTTTTTTAACACTTCAAACAAATGCATTCAGTAAGGAATGTGCGGGTAATAAATAAATAAATGTCATTGCCTTACCCTTAGAGTACTCTGAGGCCTTACCACAGCGTACTCTACACTAAAGCCACAATACTTTGAAGAATTAGGGTCTAGTTAAAACATATTATTTTTGTAATCTAGACGGAGAAAATTAACAAAAATGTAATAAATTTAAATATTGTATTATTTTGAATTATACAATCCCTGTAATTGTATGTACGTAAACAACAAACGACTTCCTAATGTGTTGTAAGTAATATTAACCAAAAACCTTCACAAAAAATATTTATATCATGATATCCTAAATAGATAAGAACATCACATAATCGAGTAATTACGCGGCTGCACATAGGTTTGGAATAATTTGGAAACAACTAGAAATCAGAACATTCGAAAAATAACATTCTCTGTATACGTGGCGAAGGCCCTGTGTTTGATATTTGGCGAAGTGATATATGGCAAGCGGGCAATGGTCAGATAGAGAATAAAGTAGAAAATAGAGTATCTACACGCGTGCGGATTATTCTAATAGTAATGCAGTGCGATAGAACGGTATTATGATATTATTAAATAGATTAACAATTGGCGAAGATAGCGAAGCGCGTGTGCGTCTGAGAGAGAGATCCAGTTGAAGGGAAGGCGGTCGCCAGAGGTATGACAGGCAAGGAGACCAGAGAGAAATGGGTCAGCAAAAAAGATACATCTCCGCGAGTATTGATATGAGAATGTAATAAGTTGATTTGTAAATTCGTGTTTCCATGTTCGTGAACTCGAAGTTAATATTATATACCTGCACCTAAAAATGTGAAAGAAGGATCTAGGATTGTACAGAGAACATATAGACACACATGTGACATAAAGAGAACACAGACATATATAGACACGCTCGGAAATGTAATGAAGGGAAAAAACAGATAGAATAGCTCAGACTAAAATACATCCACCACATAGTGATAAAGGAGAATGCATAGACGAACAGACAGGAAATACATAGACAGCTCCTTGATTCAATAGAAACACAATTAGAGCATTAGACCAACAAGGACATGTTTAATGTGAAAGATAATATGTATTCATAAATGATAACTAGTGTTTGCCCTAGCCTCATTAAAATTAAAAATTATTTATATTAAAGAAATGAATCAATGAAGTCATCAGACATTTTATCATACCAAATAATTCATTTAAAGTGTTCTAATAATCCTAATGATATCAAGTAGAATAAAAACACCGTACTTTTTTTCTATTACAGAAATCCCTTTACTATGTTTCTACATCCCTTTGACCGCTTATCGCCTGAAAGGACCGAAAAGCGATGGCGTGACGCTAACAAAGGTCCACCTCCCAGAAACGGATTAGGTAATCCACTTAGTTAGCATGACAGCCGCTAGGGTACGCCAGAACCACCCGCAAGATTTTAAAATGGCTTGAAAGCTGGTATTACAGAATCGTTTGAAAGTTCTTCTCAGACGAGCTGCAGCAATATCTAATATGAAGACGCTGGAATATTAAATATGAAATTAAGTTACACAATTTAATGTATTTATCCTACTCAATTACAGGCAGTACATAAAGAAAAAGAAGGGAGATATTATATAATTTAATAAATTAGTTAGTGGGTTGCTTATATACAGAGTAGGAGCCAGCGACTGCTAGACTTAGTTATAGTATCAAGCCTGAAATATTTTTTGTAGATATACACTGCAGTAGGTAAGAAGGTTTGGATATTATGATATTTGATTTCGGGAGATTTTGACAGACAACAAGTAATATAGGTACAAAAAAATGAGTAAGTAAAATAATAAAATATCTGATGTCAGGTACCTAATATTGTTGAATAGTGTCCAGAATAAAATATATAAATTTCAGACGTGCTAATATAACGCAAATGACACGATTATTTATAGAGCTTCAATGCGTCTGATGGAAGAAATGACCCGCAAAAAGCGTCTAGCAATAATTAATATAAATGATAATATTAAAAAATCAGGTTAGATATTTTTACGTTTTACTTAAACATGAATTTGTACATGTATTACCTGTTATCTGCCAAAATCCCCTGAACTCAAATATCATAATATTCAAAACCTTCTTACCCACTGTAGTGTACATGTAGAGAAAATATTTTAGGTTTGATAGTATAATGTGAGTCTGGCGGTCGCTGGCTCTTAGTCCAATAGACTTGATGTTTGGTTCCCGCACCAGTATCTGTAAGCAATTTGTTTTTGAGAAATATAATGATTAAGTACAAGAAAACCTTTTAGACAAAACCACTGTTCAAATAGTGATTTTATACAAAGTGTTTTCGTCGTATTGATATAAATAATGTTATCACAAAATCATTTTTTAGTTCAAGACGAAATATAATTGATTATTTTATTTAAAAAATCATCCCTAAACACTAAACACTACCATTTATTATGGTTAAGAAATTAGAAGCGCTATAGGGAATCTAAGTATTGCGTTAAATGAAGAGTTACGTTATAATTTAACAAGTTGTTCCAGATAGAAAATTACCGCACAAGTATAAAAAGGCAAAATTCAATAAAATCTACCATTTGATACGCAACACAACGGCATGTTCCGGAAGCTAACGCCTGGCAATACAAAACCACCAGCGCCAAGAGAAATCCCAATTATAAAAATGTTGATGTCTGTCCGTTCGTCCGTCCGTCTGTCTGTCTCCGTAACTTCGTGTAATGTCCGTAACTTCTTTATAGTAAAATTTTTTTTTCATTTATTTAGGATATTTTTTTTTCGATTTTTTTTACGAAAATTTTTAATTTTCGAATGTTTTTTTTTCGAAAATTTTCCGAAAATAAAATAAATAAATACATATTCCTTAGGAACCGATATGTAAAAGTACTGTCATTTTTGACGGTACAGCTTACAGCTAGTAATATAGTATAAATTTTATTTTCATATTGAGAAATTCGATGTTTATTGGCATTCAAAAGAAAAAAATAGAGTTTATAAATCCACTAGCTCTTATTCAAAATATACTAATATTTTCACAGTACAAACACGATTTATTAGTTTGAAAATTCTCAACAACTTTAAATCAATTTTTATTAAGGTACAATACTTATGTAGATTCATAATACTAGTACCTATAGATGTACCACTATAATTTGGCGTGCGAGGGAAGGCGTCCCTATCGCGTACCAGAAGTTGTCAGGGTGTAAATTTATTACACAATACATAATGTACAGAATGTCCGGTGACCGGTGTCGTATTAAATACAGAAATTTGGTCGGGCAGCACTAAAGAAACCATGCAGTAATGGCGGCCGTTCTATCTGTCAAACTGTCAGACGGTAATATCGGTCCATTATTCGCTTTTTCAGCTTCGCAAAACTTTAATACTTCGTTGACAATTGTTCTTGCACCATCCCGGACTGTTTAGGATGTTTTGGACATAATAATTCAGTGTATATTGGTAATCAAGATGTTACAGCTCGCGCTCAAAGACGAAAATGAACTGAATGACAGTGCGAGGATTTACTGCCGGGTGCGGGCGAGGCGTGTTTTAGTTCAAAATTCGCCGCATGCCAAGTTACGTTGGGCAAGCAATACAGTTACTAAACTAAAGATATGTAACTACTTCAGACAACGCAAAAGTCCCGCAAATAAGATATCACGTCTTATAAAATGTAAATGTTGGCAAAAATAGTAGTCCTGGATAAATTTTAACATCTTGGTTTTTGGTATAAATGCTTAAAATGTGTTAGTATTGGAAAACTGAAACAGAAAAATAAGATTTTTTTGTCTGGATTGTGCTGGAGCAAAGCCAAATTCATCAGATTTTGTATAAAAAAATAAGGCTAACCAGGGTTCTGATTAGGTCGGTGAGGGTGTGTGAGGGTGCTAGTGTGCTTGCGAGGAATTGGAGGGTACCTATATATTGTCACGTGTCGTGGCTGCGGGAGGAATGAATGAAAACAATGGAAATTAATTAGCGATTTATTAATTAATGACAAATTAAATGGACAGAGTCACTTAAAAAGAATAATTCTTCAAATTACATTATTTTGCAATATATCACTGGTAAATGAATACTCTATTATCGCTGGTTAAAACGTACTTAACATTCACTAGAACATTCCTTTCTCGCACGTAGTATTTATCGCATATATTTATTTCGCCAATTCTTCAAATTACATTATTTTGCAATATGTCACTGGTAAATGAATACTCTATTATCGCTGGTTAAAACGTACTTAACATTCACTAGAACATTCCTTTCTCGCACGTAGTATTTATCGCATATATTTATTTCGCCAATTCTTCAAATTACATTATTTTGCAATATATCACTCGTAAATGAATACTCTATTATCGCTGGTTAAAACGTACTTTACGTTCACTAGAACATTCCTTTCTCGCACGTAGTATTTATCGCATATATTTATTTCGCCAATTAGGTAGGTACTTCGCTCAATTATTTCAGTTAATATCCATCGTTTCAACCGGCCACCCCGTCCGTCGCTTCGCGCGTACTTCGCACTGAACTGTCAAATACGACAACTGAACTGAACTCGCCTCGTGGCTCCGTTCCGTATTTATGCCTAAATGCACCTAAATGATATACCTTAATGATATTTTCGTACTTTCTAGATTATTCTGGTGTTTAGGAGAAGGTCTTCATCGCTTCACGGTTGTTTCAGTTTTTTGTAAAGGTTTCGCAAAGGTTGTAGATAATCTTAGATTTCTGTAGACCGTTCTCAATGTTTCCATAGTTTCAATTCCATTGTGTTTCTATTCCATTTGTTGTTTTTGATTGTTCCAAGTGACATATTACCAGGGTTTTGATCAGTGCGTAAATTCTCTTTAGCATCTCGTTACATAATATATCACATCCATCAAATGGACGTTTTATTATTAATTAGTGAAAACACAACTTTTTTAAAAGATCCAAAGAAATCCGCGGCGCTGCAATATTAAAACAGTTAAGTTAATATTTTTATTAATCAATTAGAAATTATACAGAAAAATCAAATTAACGAAAAAATATTTTAACTGCTACCGGGATTCGAACCAACGGACCTCCATTGTATCCGGGATGGCGCGTTATCCAATTTCGCCATGGCAGTCTAGTAAGTTAACGAAAAATTTTCGACCTTATGTGTAGTCTCTTTTTAATTGGTTCGAATCCTGGTAGCGGTTATAATATTTTTTCATAATTTGATTTTTCTGTATGTCTTTTCTAATTGATTAATAAAAATTTGCTTAATAATTCACAGAACTTCGTTCTGAAATTGCTACTTCACAATAATAACGTATTTTTTTAAATATATAATAAATTTTAATATATGACTGTTAAAATAGTAAACTTATGTTTTTTACTAAAATTAATAAAAATACACTTTGTTTTCACCACTAATATATTGAAAATATCAACATGTTTCAGGGCCAATGATCCCTTCTTCAGGATACAATGTATACAATATTTTGAAGAAGTTATGTTATAAGTTTCTACGTATAAACACGTTTTCTAGAGTATTTAATTTACTATTTAAACACTTAACAACGAGACATGTGTATGTCAGATAAGGACGGTTTATCTAATTCTAATAATATAATTTCGTCTTAATTATTGTAAAACTAGTTGTAATGACGGTACTTTTTGTAATGTCGGTTCCTAAAGAATAGTATTTATTCATTTATAAGAAAGAAAAAAGTTTTTATACTATAAAGAAGAAGGAATCGAACCCGAGCCCCCTGAATGGGAGCCAGGCACTGTATCCACTATACCATATCGGAGTGCCACCGACCTCGGAAAAAATCCTTATAAAGACAGTGTACATAAAGAAAATATATATTAGTATATATACTGTATTTTTGACGGATAATGGTCGTTTAATTTGTTTTGACAGACAGACAATGAAATTATTATAATTGGGATATGTTTTTTTTTTATGTTACATGGATTACGGAGAAATCATTAAAAATTACCAACGAATTGATAATTATTCTAAGATAATAAAATCTCTTCCAGCATTGATCACAAGAATCAGGGAGATTTCGACACTATGTTGAAACTAATAACAGATAAAAAGGGCTGATAAACAAAGTTACCTGCAACATTTACCCATTATTAGCTCAATTTTTAAGAAAACGTTAATCGAAATCTGATTAGACTTATGGGCGTTAGTGTACACAAAAGCAGTTTTATCTAGTTATATAAAAAATCTAATATCTTAATTACAAAGCGGAAAATCTGTTTTTGCGAAAGCACTAACTCCCAAATAGTTCGTTCTGGCATTATAAAATTTGCAGATTTTTGTCATTTTCATCATGAGCTATGGAGCCTCGAAATATCGCTTTAACTGTCAAGTCATTTATGCATACATAGTTAAAAAACCATACGGAGAAAATATATTTGAATGAATTGAATAAATGATTTGTGATGATTGATGTTTTGGCTGTATTATTTCTTGTAAACATATTTTTTCCACATTTTTCCGAATAATATAAGGAAATATGACATTAATAAACATAAATCTCTAATCCTTGACGCATATAATATTTAAAATAATAAAAATTAAAATATGCATCCTCCTTTGTACCGGTATTGTTTAATGTAGCTACCTACAAGCACATTCATTGCAATGCGTATAGTACGGCCATTCTAGGAACCATCTCGCTCCGAGATTATTAAATTTCACACGTAAACAGTGGCTCATATTAAAATACATAGAAAGGATGAAGGAGGAAAAATACATAATTCCCTTCCTTAACTCAAACCTCCCCTACTGCCAAAAGTCACCCCGCCTTCCAATAAGGCTTCAGTAAAGCTTTTCCCCTGAAAGCTCCCGTATCATCTTGTTAACAGAATCCGCCAAAGTCTTTCATGTTGCTCTCGTCTCTCTCCCCCGCGCGGAATCTGCGATGGAAGAAAAGGGATGAAAATAGGGTGTCTGAGAGACGTAAGTCTTTCCAAGAGCGAAGGCGCAATATCTTTCTGGCGTAATTGTTCGACATGGAAAGAAAAACTTTGGTTAGGAAAATGTAAAAAGGAAAGAAGTGAAATAAGTTACTTTTCTACTAGCTAGTTTTTTACTAAAAATATGATATATGATTTATTGTATGATAAAACAAAATATCAAAACAGATATTGGTTGCAAGAAATCTTTCATTTCTGACACATATACAAGACGAGACACAATAATATGTGGAGTATAAAAGCAAAGGCAGCAATATTCAAAAAATTTAAAAAATGTTTTGAATTCAATCACCGAGGATTACTATTCTAGATTTTATGTATCTATCCTTTCTAAAAACATGTTTCCTATAAATTTAAAGGCTTTGTTTCCTATAAAATATCAAATTCAGTACATTATAAATTAATAATCTTCTATGACTGCATCCATTTTTATACCCCACACATGATAAGTTTCAGAAACTTATTTAAAAATGAAATATCTAAATTGTATAGTACGGATTTTTCAATCCGATAAGCCATTTATTTATTAATGACAACCGTTTAAAAAAAATTTTAAAGATTTTTTGATGAGATGTGCTATATTTTAAATATTTTATTTCTTGATAAGTACATGATCTTATTTTTTTCTCAGACAAATATATGCACAGGAGTTCCACGGGAATGTACATGACGTGGTCCTTTTTTTAATTTTCCAATAAAATAATAGTTTAATACGCACCTTATAATAGGTGCCAATATTTTTTTTAAATAATCACACAATTCCTATCAAAATTTCAGGCTCCCTGGGTGGTGTCACACATTAACATAAATCTTGTACCGTACACAAGTGTTTAAACTTTCGTATTGAAATAAATTTCGAGATACATTGGTAGAACGAGACAAATCTCTCATTCATGATCATTATGTTCGATTTTACACGCACAAATGTCACCTACCTGAAAAATTGGAAACAAATAAACAAATATTAATATTTTCAATACACAGCCTTTGCAGCTATGGTGAGCTGGACCAGTACTGGGCACACCTAGTGGAATGGTACTAAACCAGCTCTATCACCGGCACCAATTATCCACAAGCCACCACCACAATTCTACCGCTCTTGAACCGACAAACAGCGTTTCACTACGTTCTCTGTATTTGCGTTCACCGCATTGCCTTCTTAATAACTACAATCGTAATTGTTTATTTCAGTCTGCTACTATATTTCCGCTTCCTATCAATTGAACCAAGTTGAATACCGATATATACGAACATGAATGAGAAGGTCATCTTTTCATTGCTCCCAAAAACTCAAATGCACGTTTCCAACGATGGTCCAAAGCCAATATTTAAGTTTTAAAAGAGTATACGATAATAATGTTATCGTATACTCTTAAACATAAACATAAACATAAACAAGTATACGAAATAAGACGAATTCAAAAAAAATAATTAAAATTGTGTTCTATAACGCCACTCTGGGACAGGCGTAGCCTAGTAGAGTGGCATAATCCACAAATTTAACAACAAAAAATGTGTAATTGATCTTATATTTTATTGTTAAACTAGTATTAAGTACCTTTATTTCTAAACAAGGATTTTTTGAAATAAATGAATAAAAAAATAAAAAATATAAAAAAATGTACAGCCTCTCTACATCTTCAGAAGCTCTGTATTCCAGAGAACGCCAAACTCTGAGGTTTACCTCTACTTCAGCTGTATGAAGTGTAGTAGAGCCAATCAACCATTGCCAGAAGACTAAGTTTAGTGGACGGACATTTGCGGTGGCAGGCCCAAAGGCATGGAACTCAAAACCTTACGAAAGGTTGTACATTTAACATAACATTAAATTTAATAGTATATTTCTTAAATCTCAAAAGAAATGTCGAATTTATTAAATATTTTGCAAAATATATTTTTAAAAAGTTTGGCGTCGCCATCGTATAAGATGCCAAAACAATATTGTTGAACGAGAAATGAGAAACGAAGAAGGATAGCAGTATACAGCCTTGTGCGAGTGCGAAAGAGCAGGAGGGAGAAACAAAGCGGTCGTCAACTCGAGGCGTGAGAGCTTAATAACGAGCCGTCTCAGAGCAGACGTTTTTCTTATATAAGTACCTAAAGAGGGTTTCTCAAACTGTGTTGCACTTTTTTATATTTAATTTGTTTTTACTTTATTGTAGGTACTTTAAACGTTTCCAAAAATATCACAACCTTATTATTACATTATTTTTAAAATCGCATTAATCACGCTGTTTCTATGGCTAAGATGACTTTCGAGAGTATTCCGTTCAATTTTCGCACGTAGGTACTTCGCCCGATATCTTTCTGACGCTGGTAATATCGCACTGGTAAAACGTTAATCAAAGACTCCGCCGCATGCTCGCTAGCCCTTTTATATCAAACGTGTTGGTTTTTCGAACATCCTAGTAGCTTCCTTCCATTTCTACTGTTCACTCGACATTTCCAGTATTAACGATAATGTTCCAGTCGATTTCAGAGTGTTATGGAGTGTTCCAGAGATTTCGAGAGACTTCGATAATGCGATAATACAAATTATGAGCACATAAATGTGTTATCATTCTCTTATTGTAGTGCTTGTCCAGTTATAGTGCATTAGCAATCATGTTAGCGGTCATTATCTTGCTACTAGCAACTCCAAATAATTGGACAGTGGATTTCCCGAATCACTACCATAAAATTGACAGCCAAGATGTACGTAAGATGTATGTATTCTTTTAGCTTCCTTTACTTTACTTTTGTATTATTTTATATTATTTTATTTTATTGTATTTACTTTTAAGGATTCTTTGTATACTCTTGTTTATTACCACATGTTTTATATTATTTTCCTATATTCTCCTTTATATATATTTTATGTAAATTTTCTTTTTTTCTAATAAAAAATCAATAAAAATTTGATGAGCCGACTGTGAATGGGTTTGCATGACCGGTGCGGGGCAGCACGGTCTTGCCTGATAGTATCAAAAAATTGTCAACATAGAGATGAATGAGCAGGACCGATATGGGAATTTTTCCTCATAGAAGGGTCCTGGGTAAGCGGTGGGTACCATTCACAGCCAGGATATCCTTCGTCTTCCACCTATTCTGATCGCTTTGCCTTGAATTACGAGGTGAAGGATCTGGTGCTTCTCTGGATGTCTCATGAAAGGCCAAAATATTGTAACTTGCGGGTTTCAATTTTTTTAGGATTTATTTTTTCTTTTGTCATTTGTAATCCTATTAATCCAGCTTATTTTTAGAAGCCATCTGCAGATCCACATTTCAAATGCTTCAAGTCGCTTCGGCATTGCTTTAGCGAGTGTCCATGATTTTATTTCATATAAAAGTACAGGGAACACACAGCATCTTCCTTTTATTCTACTGAATTGAAAATAACGCAGTTTTGACAAAAAAAAATTATAGAAATACTTCTGTAGCAAGCTCATCTTCATCTTAGTTTTTCCTTATTTGATTATGTATGAGGGCTTTATGCATGATCTCATCGCAGGTCTCATTTTCTCTCTGTGTATCCCGCCAATTGCGGCCTCCGTCCTTTCACCTTCCTCGAGATATCTGTGGCGGTAAACCTTATGCAAAATTCCAGGTTCTTGAAATTCCACAATTCTCTGGTAAGGTTGTCTTTATTTATTAGAAACCTTAAAACTTGTTTTCTCGCGCTTAAGTGAGAGACTAAACTTAAAGTATAGCGATCGGTTGAATAAGTGTTATATACAGTTTAATATTTAAATTGTGTGTCAGTATTGTATACGGTTTAATATTTAAATTTTGCATGACAGCAATTACTATTGTGCATAAAGCAATCTACTATTGTGGAATAATTTGACTAGCAACCTACGTGCTTTCTTTTTAACAGCTCCCATAGTTAACGTTTAGTTTAGGCACATCACTGGCTTTTCATTCCAAGTGTTCCCGGTTCGATTCTAGGTAATGTCAAAATACATTTATGTGACATTCTCAAATCTGGGTGTTTTTGTGATGCGATTCATTACAGTATTTGGGCCGCGTGATCAACATTTTAAACTGTTTATTTTTATTTATGTAAAATTGAATAAGACCAAATTATTGTCTAAGGAGAAATTGTTATAAGTTATTAAAAAAAATATCTTGTATTAAAATAGCCAACATACACTCATGGTACACAAGAGCAGAGATTATATATAAGATGTGATACACCGATTACAAATAGAAAAGGGCATGGTTTCCTATTATAATAGACCTTCTACTAATAATATAAACGGACTAAATAATGTGAAACTTTTCAATGAATGACTGAAAATACTTGAGATGGGAAGGAAACTATTAATAAATCGATGTGGGTATCCATAGTCGATATTTATAGTTCTTATGTGTTAAAGTTATTAACTATAGATAGTGTATAGTGTTCTTACATACCAGCATGCACTTGCTGCCTGGGTATGCCATTTTTTCTTATTTTTTTATGTATTTGTAACTATTTTGTTCCTATGTGTGTAAAAATATATAAATCTTGTAAAAAAACCTCGAACGGGTCGCCATCTTAAATGCTAAATCTGAAATAAATCTACCGCGCGAGTTCAATAAATGAAGACATTTATGCATTTACGATACTTTTACGCTCTCAATCAATGCTAGAAGTATTAATAAGCAGTCGAAATGTACCCTTATTGGTCTTCCCATTAAAGTTAGTAGGGAGGGGTGGGCTTCCCGGGGATGCGGCGCTGGGCCGCCTAATGAAAACAAACGACGCCTGTATATTAGCCCGTAACGGCGTCCCGGCCCGCCCCGCCCGCGCTACCTTCGGCGATGATGCTCGCTAAACCGTTGATTGATGAGCCAACTGAAAACGTGAAAAATCGTACGTAAATTTATGAGCCTGACAGACGCGAGGGAGGCTTTACTAATCTTCAATAGCGCTTGTAAGGGATGATATTACGAAACGGAATGGTTTTCAGGTTTGGGATTTTCACTTTTTCAATACTTTAACGAATCAGTTGAATAGGTCTTTCTTACATTCTTGCGTTCTTGTTCTCCCGTATTTTTTATATTGAGATCCACACTCAATACGTTTTATATATTTCTAGATTAGTAGTTGGCGTCAAAAGTATATATTTTGGGAAGAAATGGTATTTTTTTTCAATTGGTTGAGTTACTTTGTAGATTGAAATTAAAAAAATTAATTTTATTATGAATTTTAATCTAGTTATGTTTAATAAAAGTAAATTAAAACAAATAATCTTTTTTTTTTTGAAATGGTATTAACTATCTTTTAAATAACTACTTTTCCTAACCAGGCGTAACAAAAAATATGTAACTGGACATGTTTAATTTATATTATTTTTCAATTTTGTTTTAATTTATTAAGATAATATGAGATGATTTTTATAATCTCAGCTTAATGGAAATTCTCAAAGAATATTAAAATAAGTATTAAACTCGGTCGGCTTTAATATATATAAAAAATTGACCAAATAAACTTTAGCAGTTTAATAATTGATGGCATTAAATACTAAGATATTTATAAATAAATGTTTTTAATTAAAATGAATAATAGAATTCTCACAGAGACGAAGCTACAAAAGAGAAACGTACAACTTACGACCAGTATAAGCTAAATTGTTCACTCTACACAATGCAACGTTCACCAATTCCATCATAAGAACATCCATATATTATCAAATTTCTGAAAGTTGTATATATGTTCCACATTTGAAACTTTTCATATATTTGAAAGGACTTTGCTAGAGACGCCTGTAGACCTTCTCATGAAATAGTTATAGATTGTGCAGCTGGTAATCATACCTCTATATTTTTAAAGTGGAGTATTAAACAATATTATTTTTAATGTATATGTGGTACACATTCAAATTATTTAAACATGTACACTAGAGTACACCTGAAATCCATATTTATTTTTTTTTCTAATATATCGTGAACTTTTAAATGCATACACTTGGGCTGAGATGAGCAGCTTTACAACAAAAATGAGGGGAAAAAAATTATATACAATTATCTAATTGCTGGATATTGTAAATATGTTCAGAAATCAAATAAATATAATTTAATACAAAAGCAAATAAAATAATGATAATTACATGCGGCACTGAAGCAAGGGCTGACACAATCAGGACTAAACAAATATTGAGGACTTCCGCGATGAAGACACTGAGATTGATAGTAGGCCAGACGCTGAGGGATTGCGTGAGGAACACCAGAATAAGAGAGACATGTGAAGATGAGGACATTGTACGATGGAGTAGACAGCGAAGTAGAGACGGTATCCAGGACGGGTGGACCACACTCCCTTATATCGCGCTACATAATCAGCCTCACGGAACCCGCCCTCGTGAAAGACCTCCCAAAAGATGGAAGGACACCTGGGAATCCACCTCACAAGAGGCGCTATCCTTTGAAGAACAGACCACGTAGGTCTATTAAAAGAAAGAAGAAAATAAAAGAGCAAAAATACATTTTGTAAAAAAAAAGATAAAATATAGATGTGTGAAAAATTGTATGTTCGCATATACGAAATAATACAGTTTTATGAGCACATCCATAAACTGATACCTCTATTGTATTCCTAGTATACTTACACTGAATCACTAATGCATTGTAATCTAGTCTAGTAAAAATATTTAACTGGTTTAAATTTTAATGTAGTATTTGTGTCATTATTTTAACTTTTTATATAATTTTTAATATATATAATATATATATATATATATATATATATTTAAATTTAATTATAAAAAATAAATAAAATATTAAATATAACATAATTAATAAAAATTTACTTTGTATTCACCACTTTTATAAGTGACGAAAATAAAGTATTATCATCATCTCTCTTGGCTCTACAACCCTACTTCTTCCGCTCATCTCAGTTTTGTGCCAGCTTTCTCCAGTTCAGAAGCTCCAAGGCAGATATGTCTTTGAGGACGTTGTCGCTCCATCTTAAGTTTGGCCTTCCTAAGTTTCTTCGCCCTATCGGTCTTGAGTTCAGCAGGGATTTGGTGCTTGATACTCAGCCATTGTTTCCACATGACCCAGCCACCGAATTCTTCCCAGTCTAATAAATTTTGTGACGTTTAGCTCCTTAAACAGAGTATAGAGCTGATTGTTGTAATGTCTACGCCAAATTCCATTTTCTAGAACCGGTCCAAAGATACGCCTCAAAAACTCAAAAAACGACAGTACCCACGTCTCAGCTGCGTATGTGAGCACTGGTCTAATGGGCATTTTTTACAGTAATATTTTAGTGTTTTTACAGCGATTTGAGCTCACTGTGCGCTTCTGGATCTCCTCTGTAGTATTATTATTGTTAAATCTTGGTACCGTTTCAAAATTTTGACTTCCACATGAGAGAGTTGGGGATTGTTGGGTGCATAATGCGGCCAAATATTTGGTCTTCTGCTGATTTCCTACGAGAACCATGTTCTTGGCAGAACTTTCAAGATTTATGAAAACGAAGTATATTTTTACTCCCTTTATATTAACTCGTGGTGTCTGCTTGCTTGCTTGCCGGCTTGCCGTCAAAAAAAACTTTGGATCGATTTTTGACCCTTTTCCCGTGATCCAATCGAGCTGAAACTTGGCAAGTAGACTCGTGGCGACGATCAAGAAGATCTATCAAATTTTCGTTAAAAAAAATTAATAATTATAGTATAATTTCGGATTTTTAGAAATTTTATTGTCTTTTTCAAATTGGAATCATTAGAAAAGTTTGAATAGCAACGGCGGCCCGATAACGTCGCGGAATATTTTCTAAATTTGAATTACTCCATCGGTATACATAATAGGTACTTAACTACGATTGTCGAAAATCTAAATTGACTTACAAATGTTTTTAGAATTTAATCTTCAAAGCATGAAGTGTCTTATCAAAGCTCAAAACATCCGACATTTTAGAAATATATTAAAGTACTGTAAGTTTAGTGTTATGTTATAAGTTTTAATTCGTCTTTAATTGTTGTTACGCTTTACAAAGAAAGGGAGTATAATAAAAACTTGGTTTTTATGGGTTACTTTTTTTATTAATTATATTAATAATGTCACCACAAAATCACTCCGCTCTTTTTGAAGAAGTTAATAAATATAACTCAACCCCTTGTGACGCCGCTGAGGGGATTCACCCACAACCACCCCCCGAGCCTGCACCAGCCGGCAATATTCACCCCAAATTGACGTGTAACAATAATGCAAGAAGCTTCGCATAAATACAAATTTATATTCACCGTATAAACCGTTTAGCTGTCGCTATCGTCACCATCGTCCCCACCGCCGCCCCTTTTAATCAAACCGGCATTATGATGACATTAAAGTCGATCTTATTTGCATTCGGTGTTATGACCCAAGTGTTACTTTTCGGGTAGTTAGGTCTCGGGGCATTGTGTTTGCTTTTCGACTTTTAATATGTATGTTTGTAGAAGTAAGTTTTAATATATCAGAACCTCGCAATCGTGTGATGGTTATTATTTTTTTATAATTTTAATAATCATCCATATAAAGATTAAAATTTTGATGCGTAATGTAAGAGTACATATGTTGATGTGAGTAATGAATAATCACACCCGAACACACACTCACAAAACTCCTGGAGGGCAGATGATAGGTATATTGAAACATGACTTTGACTTTATTTATTATATATATAAATTATATATTCAACCCTGATGAAGACACAGCTGTGAGCCGAAACTAGTCGGTAATTAGAAGGTACAAAATAGAGTGGTGTCAAACAAAGTGTTTCAAGGGAATTCTGGTACCAACACTCATGTATGGAAGTGAAGCCTGAAGCCGACAGAAGAGTAACGAAAGTAGACTGAATGCAGTGGAGATGAGATCCCTCAGACGTATGTGTGGAAAAACCATTTATGATAGAGTAAATAATGAAGATGTTAGGAATGAATATAGAGCTGATCTTAGCATAATTAATAAAATTAAAAAAGGTGGTTTGGGCGTGTTGAGCGAATAAATGAGGAAAGAATGGTAAGAAAGATATATAAAGTAAGTGTTGACAGTTCCAGAAAAAGAGAGCGACCGCGGAAAACGCGGCATGACCAGATTAACCAGATACCGGAAGATGGTCCCGTTAGAAGTCTTAACAACCGTCGAGCTTGCATGCGAAGATGTATGAATGTAGATGAGGCGAGATTTATATGTCAGGACAGAAGAGTGTTGGACTCGATCCTCTCTGCTTACCCCCACGGGGTCAGAAATATTTGAAAGAATGATGCAGACTTAAAAGTCGATTATTTCAATAACTATTAATATTACACATTGTTGCTTGAACAATTTTGACTCACAAATTAGGAAGGAATCTATCTGTAAAGTATTGTGGACTATAGGTCGACCACAATCAAAAGACCATTCCCTAGCTTTATCCAGTAAGAAGAAAGCGGGGGAAAGTTGCCTAGCAAGCCCGTATTACAAGCCTCAATATGATATTCCAAATAAATATATATTTTTTAGTTTAAAAAAGGTTACTTACTTACTAGAAAATTTTATTTTGTGTTAATTTTTTGCATCGTAACAACACACACATATTTGCGCACATTCTTTTGAATTCAATCTAGCTACAGCTCTGTTATACCATTTATGTATCGTTTACAAATTTTTGCCTATATAAATTTCAAATTTTGGAATCCGACACGCCGCGCGTCGGTCTGAGAAAAAAAAACTCACCAAAGAAGATGGCGGTTATAGATCATTGGTTGTTATATAAAAGAAGAAATTTTTCTTTCCTGAATTTCTATAATCCCACAGACAATGCAAAGATATATATTATTCTTAACAGGTACGGAAAAATCTGTTCTATAAATTCTATATCATCGGGGAGCATCCGCGAACAAAATATAAATATTTTGATTTTAGAAAAATTTCATCTTGAACTCATGGAAGCTGTACGGTCCTTCTTCCTATAAATCTTTTTGTGTTACAAATATTGGCAATTAATATAATGTAACTAAAAGTCTGGTATTCTTGATAATCATTTCGTTTTGTTCAATGATTTTTAGTCTCGTTCAATCAATGTGATGATTAGCAAGAGAGTTACTTATAAAGTAAGTAGTCATCAGTCAGTTATCTGTAATAGGCAGTCGGTGGAGATATTGCATTGTGAGTAATTATTGAAAGAAGTATTATGCAACACAGTAAGTTATGATCAATGCAGCATTTGATTACACAGATTATTAAGTGTGTGTATTTTTTACTCGGTATATTCTCTGATTTTATTATGTATAATATAACCATTAAAAAACTTGAAAGAACGTTTACATTATATGTCATTTATAAAGTCATTTATACATTCAGTCCCATTTACAGTGGCGTAACTACGCAGCCAATGTGGCCTACATAAAATAGAGGCTCAAAGTTCCATGCTCTTCGTACATTTTCCCCAGCGGTCATATAAACCAATAATATTATCACGGGACGTGAGGCAAATGAAAACACTGGAAATTAACTATCGATTTATTAATTATTTTGATAAATTCACAGTCACTGAACTCAAATTAAATTGAAACACGATTCTTAATTTTGTAGTAACTTAATATTTCTAGAATATTTCACACTCTAATTAGTAGGTACCTACACGGTTTCTTACGCTTTCATCACTTTCTCGTATATCCCGTTCCATTTCTGCACGCTCGCTAAATCGCTCACGTTTGTTCTAGAATAACTTGTCACTTTCTTAGTAAATACTCGCCCGATATCACATCGATTAATCTCACGTTGGTAACACTGTGTTCGCCACGGGTTTTGTCACTGGTAAAATCGCGTCGGTTAAACCTCAAAATAACAATTAATCTCTGCGGCACTCACTCCGCCTTTTATACGATAAACGTTGGTTTTTCAAACCTTCGAGACTATTCTATATATTACTACATAGTGTTTGCGATAATGTCCCCGTCGCTTCCAGATTGTTTCAAACGCTTCCCGAGTGTTGTAGTTGTAGGGTGTCCCAGATGATATGGAATGTTCGATCATGATGTTGTCCCCAAGAGGCTCTGACAGTGCGTAATCCACCACGGTAAGAATTATGAAATTTTAAAAATTCATTTCTTACGTATCTATGTATATTAAAAAATCTTGAAAACATTATTGATGTATGCAGTAATACCCCGTTAATATATAGGGAGCAGACCATTGTCACAGAGTGAAAATTATATTATATAGTTATTTTTTAATATTTAAATTTTATGTGACACTAATTGTAAACCCCTTTGCATTTAAGAAAGACAAGCAAATCAGTATGTGTAAGCCGTACGACGCACATTGGTTCGTTGTGTTGGTGTTTACGGTTATAAACAATATTAGTTAAGTACAAGCATGTACTGATTGCACGCCCTTGGCCGGGGCCTTCACATTTTACATTGGGATCCATTTATTTTACTACGCCACTGCCCATTACTTCATTATAGTCCAGACATAAAGTTGGCGATCTATATAGTGCTTTCTCACACTATTGATCAAATTTGTTAAATCTTAACGTCGCCGGTACTAAAGACAATTGCGACACTTAACAACAAATTGAATTCTTGCAGAAGGTAAGGAATTTATTGAATGTAAAAAGTTAGTAGGCAGTTAGCGGTGCAATTAAGATGGTCGGCCCGAAGTTTGCAATAAACCTGTTGGCAAATGACGGCTCGTGATGGATCGGGCGGTTAATGATGGCGGGCGACCAGGCAGGGAATCGAAGAATTGAAAGTGTAGAAAGGATTTAAACGGGCACATCTGCCTTATTAATGTCGAGGCACGATTTTAATAATGTATCGTCAATGAACTTTAGAACAAGAGATCACGGGGACAAAGACTTATTGATTTGTTGTAAATTAATATGGAGGGGGAAGAGATAAATAACCCGCTCAGAATACATTTATAAAGAAAATAAAACAATTTTTGAACTTTTTGAATATTACATGAACTAAAAAGGTTTTTCTTATAGAATTTTTCCCCTTTATTCCGAGTCTGCTTTCCAAATTTTCCCAGCACGTAAGATTTGTGTAATAATTTATGTATATAATATAACGTAATTTATTTACGAATATATTTACTTATATTTACTATTTGTTTACCACTAAGACATTTTTTAATACTAATGTATTATTTATTTATAAAAAAGTGTGTTGTGTATTATGTAAAAACTTGCTAATCAAGAACGTATTCCTAGATTGTATTTATTGATTTACGATATATATTTATTTTTTAAAATTATTATTTACAATTATTCATTTTATCATTAAGGCATTATATATTTTTTATGAATCATAAAAAGTGTATTGCGTATTGTGCAAAAAAAACCTGTTAAAATTCCTAAAATTGTATTTATTGATTTACGTTTTTCTGAATATTATTATTTACAATTCTTATTATTTATTATTTACTATTTACTATTTATTATTGAATTATTAAACCTTTCTTATTTATTATTTATTATTTATTATTTATTATTTATTATTTATTATTTATTATTTATTATTTATTATTTATTATTTATTATTTATTATTTATTGTTTATTATTTATTAT